>QNTS01000032.1:1048601-1149009 GCA_003317085.1 Hucho hucho | reverse complement strand
CCCAAACACACCTCCAAGACGACCACTGCCTTGCTAAAGAAGCTGAGGGTAAAGGTGATGGACTGGCCAAGCATGTCTCCAGACCTAAACCCTATTGAGCATCTGTGGGGCATCCTCAAATGGAAGCTAGAGGAGTGCAAGGTCTCTAACATCCACCAGCTCCGTGATGTTGTCATGGAGGAGTGGAAGAGGACTCCAGTGGCAACCTGTGAAGCTCTGGTGAACTCCATGCCCAAGAGGGTTAAGGCAGTCCTGGAAAATGATGGTGGCCACACAAAATATTGACACTTTGGGCCCAATTTGGACATTTTCACTTAGGGGTGTACTCACTTTTGTTGCCAGCGGTTTAGACATTAATGGCTGTGTGTTGAGTTATTGTGAGGGGACAGCAAATTTACACTGTTATACAAGCTGTACACTCACTACTTTACATTGTAGCAAAGTGTCCTTTCTTCAGTGTTGTCACATGAAAAGATATACTCAAATATTTACAAAAATGTGAGGGGTGTACTCACTTTTGTGATATACTGTACGTTTACATAGTGTTCTTACCTTTGACCTCACACGGAGTGTCACCAGTATTCATTTTAGACTCAATGGGAGAGAGGATTAATTCAATCCCTCACATACGCCACACCGGGTGAAAGATAACATGTCTCATTAAACGCTAACAACCACCGATACACGCCATGTTTTTGTTAAGATTTCACATTTATTTAGATCCCGGTTGATTTATAAACAGTCCTTGACAGTACCAGACAAGTGAAACACATCTGTCATTCCGTACCATTGAGGGTGTTTTCAGGACAGCTTGTGACTGATACAGACCAAAATGTACACAAAATTACCCTGATAGATATCAAACTGTAAAAAACATTGTTATACAAAATATACATGCCATTTCTCATACATTTGTTTGTAGGGTTGATTGGTGGCTGTGCATTTTATGGTTGATGCCCCATATAAAGGGACACATAAAGAGAGCATACAGACAGGCTTCTGAAAAATAAGAAGCAAATACAATCGGTTTCTTTGGCAATTCACCCTGTCATCATAAGGTTGCTGGAGAGGAGAACGAGTGCCAGTGAACTCAATATGTGGCTTACAGTTCTGTAATTACAAAAATATAGTGACCAACATTAGGGTGAAAACCTTTCGACTCTCATGGAAGGTTGAACATCTAAAGTTTTAAATGACAAAGAGAGACATCAGACCCTGTACAGTCTAAAGGCCATTGGATGGCATCATTGGCATGAGTCCAACAAAGTATTCGGGTTAAGTGTGATAAGTGCAACTTACAGTGGCACCGCTCAATGACCATGTGTTCCTCAATCTAATCTCCTCACCCCGACAGAGTGAGACAACGCTCTCAGTAGCTCTTAGACTCCCATCAGTTGAGTTGAGTGGCTATTGGACGGAAACCGTAGAGCTCATGACGATCAAAGTTCTCCAGTTCAAGTAGGTTGAGTGGAGATCAATGGCGGGTGTGTATTGTTGAGAGCTCTCCTAAAGGTCTGACCATTAACGTGTATTGATGAGGAGCTCTTCTCTGTCTGGGGAGCCCAGTCCCTCACTGTGTGGTCGGCTGACAGTGGCAGCAGCTGTATAAACAGGCACTTAAAAGTAGCGCTGCAGCAGACAGGCCGACATACACAACCTGGGCTAGGGATCTGGGCTAGGGCCCTCAAGTCGGTCATGTGGTTACACACACACACACACACACACATAACCCTTCACCCCCTGACTTAATGGCCATGACAGAGTGACCACCACCAGAGGACCATGGGGCCAGGTCATGCTGCTGACAGTGACGACTACAACCAGATGGAATCTGTGGAAAAGACTCTGATCAATATCTCTAAAGTCAGTAAATGTAATCGATTGTAGATATGAATGTATTGTAGCTGTATTTGTATTATAGCGGTATTTGTATTGTGGCTGTATTTGTATTGTTGCTGTATTTGTATTTTGTATTGTAGCTGTATTTGTATTATAGCGGTATTTGTATTGTGGCTGTATTTGTATTGTAGCTGTATTTGTATTGTAGCTGTATTTGTATTGTAGCTGTATTTGTAATGCAGCTGTATTTGTATTATAGCGGTATTTGTATTGTAGCGGTATTTGTATTGTAGCTGTATTTGTAATGCAGCTGTATTTGTATTATAGCGGTATTTGTATTGTAGCGGTATTTGTATTGTAGCGGTATTTGGTTTGAGTTTAATTCCATGTTAATCCCTCAGTTTGTTTTAGTCTAGCTCTGCCAATGAGATCTACTGGCTGTTTGATTACAGAGTGGTGGATAACATAAAAGAAATGCACATGTATAAGGTATAAGGACAGTAGGAATACATACAGCATGCCGCACATCAGGATATAGTATATATATATATATATCTTTTTTTTAAGTGCCGTATTTGGCCAATTCATGTGAGGGAGTATAAAAGTACATGAAGATCCCAGTCTTTTCCCCTCCCCAGCCATTAGTTCATATAGAAGTCATTATTGCTCAGAGTTCAACTCGCTCTTTGCTCCATTATATTGTCAATCATGTTGATGGTTTTACTCCTTGATCTTCTCTGATAGCCCTCTGCTCAGACATTAGCGTTCAGACTTGCTCAAGCAGACAGGGAGTGGTTGGAGCCCAGTCCTGTCAGTCTCTTTGCATTCAACCAATCAGTGTCTCTCACCCCCAGTCCCCAGTCCATCCCCTCACTCTACTAAGCCATGGGTCCTTGGTCATTCATTTTGACTAGGGTTGCAAAATTCCCTGAACTTTTAATAAATTCCCTGGTTTTCCAGAAATCCTAGTTGGAAGACTTCCCTTCTGATTTCAGGATTCCTCCAACTGGGATTTCGGGAAAACCAGGGAATTTATTGAAAGTTCCTGGTATTTTGCAACCCTAATTTTGACCAAAGTGGGGTCACGTGAGCGGAGCTAAGACAGAAGTCCTTCAATCCATATGAACAGCATAGGCTTGTCTGAACACGTTTCCAGTCCCAGTTTCATAGTCAATATCCTCTCCTCTTCGCTCTCTACTGAATACAGAAGTACTTCTTCCACCACGACTTGGACAGTGTTTTCATCTTATCGGCCGTGCTTCGCACCTTCCTCTCCCGCCGCGCCCTCCTATCGGCGTGCTTCATCCCCACGGCAATGGCCGCGTCAAACACCTCCTTCAGGTTCTTCTGGGTTAGCGCCGAGCACTCCACGTACGCCACAGCGTCCACTTTGTCCGCCAGGGTACGGGCGTCCACCTCGGCCACGGGCCTCTCCCTCCGGCGGGCCAGCTCAATCAGAACCTTGACGTCCTCGCGCAGGTCACACTGGGTTCCCACCAACAGCATGGGCACGAGCGGGCAGCGCCGGCGGATCTCGGGAACCCACTTCTCCCAGACGTTCTGGAAGGAGGCAGGGCTGACCACACTGAAGCAGAGGAGGAGGGCGTCGGTGCGCGAGTAGCAGAAGTGACGGAGCTTATCGAATTCATCCTGAGGAGAGAGAGAGAGACAAGGGACATGGTGGGGGTTAGTGAGAGGTTGACATTCAGCAGTAACACAGGGCCAGTCTCATTATATGTGAACCCAAACAAATGGTGAACTGAGTATCTTGAAAAAAGTTGACTTGGCATAAACATTGACAAACAAGTGTAGAAGGGGAAAAAAGCGTGGTTGTTTAGGCAACTATATTTCCCAAAAAATGTCTGTTTATAGAAGACTGAAGAAGACAGATGGAGTGGGAGAGTGGATAGACCAGCAGTGAGCATAACTTCTAAAATATTATTTTTTTAAAAACTCAGATTCTGCTGGATACTGAAATTAATCGTCTTTAGGTTTTGCAGATCCAAGCACGGATGATGTTATATAAAATCCATCAAGGTATTACAAACATTTTCCAAAGCACCTAATCCCTAGTTAGTTGAGTTCTACCAACTCTACTGTGTGATGTATTTCACTTCAAGGTTCACACATAAACAAACCAGTTTCAAACCAACACATTTCAGTAATCGCTTTATAGGTCAAAGCAAACCAAGCAGGCAGAATGTCAGTTAAAATAAATGGTGGCGCTAATCTCTCCATAACAAACTGTGTGAGAAAAGTCTGTTTATGTTAAGCAGTAAAGCCCAACCTCTTTTATATCACACTCATTTCCAAAATTAACATTGAGGAGTCACAGAACTTTGGATAACAAGGGCCTCCAACATCCTTGAGTACACAGATTAAGGCTGGCAGAAACTTGACACAAACCCCTCTCTCTTTAACCCCTTTCAGAAGCCTGACAGGGAAAGGTACTTTTTTATATTAAGGAGCCTCTGAGTGGAAGTCTTTTTACACACTTTTCCTTTCCAAATCATACTTTCGCCTTAAGTGTTTGCAAACTGAGGTGATGGCGCAGAGATATTGGCTAACATACAAAACGCATCAATCTTTCTGAGGGGGGAGTTTACCCCACTTGGCCTTTTTTTCAGTGTTATGTTTAACTCAGCTATTTTCATTAGGGGAGCAATGTTAAAAAATATTATAAACATTGATTTGTTTATTACTTTTTGGGACGTTTTTTGTGAAAACATAGGTAAAATGCATAACTTCTGATCAAAAAACATAATAATATTAACTATAAAATAGATAAGTACAGATCCTAATCTCAGTGATTCAAGAGGACATTTCATAAAAAATAACACTTGGATGTTTTTTTGGTTTGTTTACCGTTTCGTGAGAATTACCAAACAGCCACGTTGCTATTGTTTATCTCAGGCTTTCTCAGGGTTTGGCATCTGTTCTCCTGTTATGAAAGTACATATATGTACAGTAGGTGTTTGTTGACTTTATCTGCTTGTTTTTTTCCCCGGGTCTCTGTGACCATGAGAGTGGGGGGATTTAGAAGTTGTGTACAAAGTAGGCAGATCCGTGCAGCCCTAAGACAACAGTGTGGAGTTCACTACAGTGCATGTACGCTGGGAAGTGTTTGGGCCTTGTGTTCGTTCCAATGGTTGTGAACGTTACACTCAACCAAACACAGTCAAGTCTTCTTAGGCATTGATGAAGACATCAAAACTATGAAATAACACATATGGAATCATGTTAAACAAATCATCAGACCAAAGGCCTTCATGTCTTAAAGTAACGGACTGTCATTTCTCTTTGCTTATTTGAGCTGTTCTTGCCATTATATGGACTTGGTCTTTTACCAAATAGGGCTATCTTCTGTATACCACCCCTACCTTGTCACAACATAACTGATTGGCTCAAACGCATCATGAAGGAAATAAATTCCACACCTGTTAATTGAAATGCATTCCAGGTGACTACCTCATGAAGCTGGTTGAGAGAATGCCAAGAGTGTGCAAAGCTGTCATCAAGGCAAAGGGTGGCTACTTTGAAGAATCTCATATATTTTGATTTGTTTAACACTTTTTTGGTTAGTACATGATTCCATATGTGTTATTTCATAGTTTTGATGTCTTCACTATTATTCTACAAAATTCAGGGAGGCAGGTTGCCTAGTGGTTAGAGCGTTGGACTAGTAACCGAAAGGTTAGAGCGTTGGACTAGTAACCGAAAGGTTGCAAGATCGAATCCCCGAGCTGACAAGGTAAAAATCTGTCGTTCTGCCCCTGAACAAGGCAGAAAACCCACTGTTCCTAGGCCGTCACTGAAAATAAGAATTTGTTCTTAACTGACTTGCCTAGCTAAATAAAGGTAAAATACATTTAAAAACAATGTAGAAAATATTAAAAATAAAGAAAAAACCTTGGAATGAGTAGGTGTATCCAAACTTCTATTAAAAATATACATTTTGAATTTCATATAATATCTTATGTTGTTCTTGCCTATTACGGTTTGGTACTTTGTCATGTATTTGTACGCTTTATGTGGACACCAGGAAGAGTAGCTGCTGCATGTGCAGTAGCAAATGGGGATCCCAATAAACTAAACTAAGCTCTCTGGGCTGGGTTGTAGCTATAGAATGAGATTACGACACCACCCATGCCCAGAGAGAAAACACCAGGGCTTTCACAACCTGTTCCCTTTCTAGAACAATCTAACCATGTTAAAAAGGCTTGGCATGACGCTCAGAGCTCAGGGGCACAACTCTCAGTTACACCAACCGTGCCTGCCTATGCCTGCACAACTACAGAGCGAGGGGAAGAGAGCAGAACAAGATTGAAAAAAAAATGCATTTACAGCTACCTGCTGCGATTGCGTCGTCTCCCTCCCTCGTGGCGGTTGCCACACAATGTGGCTTCACCCCAGATCTGTTCTATTCTAATGAGTTCACGCCGTTCTATCACCTCTCACCATTCCCAAATCCCTCCTCTCAACCCCCATCCCCAAAAGATATGCCAATGAATTTGCCTGGTTGCAGCAGAGCCCAAGAATTCATCTCTCTCTAGGGGGGTGTTAGAGAGACATTCCCAGGAGAACCAGTGGGCCCCACAGCTGCCACAGAGTTGTGGGAAAGCCTGGTGCCCCAGAATGCCGCCTTGAGCAAAACCCGCCAGCAAAGACGGCATGCAAGAGTGGTGGACAAAAGCCAACACTGTCTCTGACACTAAAATCATGTGACATGTATGAGAACCAAGCATACATGCATGTGACAGAGAATGGTGGATGCAGCGATGCAGCACCAACTGGCGAAGCATACTATGTGGAAGCACTGTATGTAGTATGTCGAGTGTTGCTCTGCTGCATGTCGATAGGAGGCTGTTGTTCTCACCTGCCCAGCAGTGTCGCAGAGCTGTAGTCTCACAGGGTGTCCATCCACCTGCACCACCGCTGTAGGGGAGAGAGAGAGAGCTAAATCGGCTGCTGTCAGCAGAGTTATTGTTCCATCTGCCTCCCCATTACTCCAACAGACACTTTAAACAAACATGCACACACAGAGAGGGAGAGAGAGACCTCTGACAAGCCAGTTTGACGCACTTCACACCCACTGGACACAGTGGACAGAAACCTCACCCATCCCCCTAACTCAGAGTGGGGGCCTTGTCTCGACCACCCACTCGCCCAGTTAAAGTAAAGGCAATAACTACTCTCTTTCATATCATATTCTGTGTTCTTTCGAGCTTTGAAAGCCCTGCCAAGCTGTCTACAGAGGAAAACAATGCCGATTTGTTTGTTTAGTGACTCTCCCAATTACCCTCTCCAGATTGGAAGCGTGCTATGAGTCATGTCACTAGCAGTTTCATTATAGGCCATGTTTCAAAAGAGCCCAATGTGGTGAAGCTTATGGAAGCGTTTACAATGTGCCCGGGGTATACGGTCATGCCACCTGATCAAAGAGTTACTCCTCATTTAACCCAGCACCCATTGTGCAATCATTCCCAAATCCCTGACATATGATCTGCTTTGCATTCTACTTGGGCCCAAAACTCTGCACTCCCCCTCTCTTTCCTCTACCCCAAGTGTCACCTGTGGAATTGCATAACTGCCCAGAAATCAGCTTTCAAAAGAGGGCTCTGATTCCAGGGACAGCTACATGACATCATCAAATGGGGCCCCAACTGCACAATCCCTCTCTGTCACTGGGGCAAAAGACAATCTCAGCTCAGAGCCATTGCAACAGATGTGCCCATTACATTATAGCAGAGATGTGGCTTTTAGGGCAAGGCTGACAACAATGGCCAGAGTTGTGCAATCCAAAACCATGCCTGCATGCGAGAAGCATGTTCAACAAGCATGCTCTGTTCAGTGTAGGCCTATAACTTCAATTTCTGAGGGCAGTGAGGACGGGAGGAATATTAATGATATTACTGTGTGTATAAGCCTATTAAAATAAAGCAATATTCTAATTCAAAACCATCCATGGCAGTTGGCATATGTCTAGTAAGGTGTTTAGAATAATAGAATGGCTATAATAGATGTATACTGTTGATGAACGGATAAGTAAGGGCAGCTGTGTCTAATTATCATTTTGGATGGGCATAAAAAGGGTGTCACATTTTCCTAATCAAGCCTCCCCTAGACTCATCATGTCATGCAAGTTTAGATGAATTCAGACATTGTGTTTTGGTGGAGGTTTCCTGAGATCACAGTTTATAGGGAAAACTTCAAAGGGAAGGATAGGCCTCTGTGATAATGACACGATAACGTCAGTGTGCCGCGGTTTTCATCACTTGCCAACGGAGGTTTGTTTCAACTAGTATAATGTTGAAGTTTTCCACTGTTTTGTACATTAGACAAAACTTCGCTGGTGGCAGCGTTTTGGAAAATGGAATTCTGCCAACTGGAAAATACAACAGGCCAGGACGTATAGTTTGCCTGCAATAATACAAAGACCTGCAACAGACAGTCGCTGCTGTGAGCCTCCAGGGCAGCACAATGACAGAAGAAAAGCTCGGTGATTCGTTCCGCAGAATGGGTGGCTGCAAGGGAGAGCCAGCGCATTTCACCTTTACAACATAACAGATGTTCACTATGGTCAATTAAGGCTTTATTGCAATGTGCAACATAAAACATTTATGTTTATCATTTTATCTGGCTGGGAAGTTGCAGATTTAATGTCTATAGGAGGCACATGTATCATTATTTTTGTCCAAGAATAGTAACACAATAAATGGTTTTAACTGGCTCACCTGAAAAGTCATCAAAAGCAGTGGGGACGTATTTCGTCGGATAGCCGTTCGTTGTGTAGCTGACAACCAGGCTGGTCTTCCCAACCGCTCCATCGCCGAGTAGTACGCACTTCAACACCCGCTCCTGAGCCTCGCCTGGCCGGGTAGTTTGGTGTTTGTGCGGCGGTACTGGAGGAGCCATGGTCTTGTTATAATCCATTGGAACTGGAGGTGACATTCAGCACTGGTTACAAACACCTTTTCCTTACTCCAGTCGGAGCAAATAAAGTGAGCACCATGAGAATGTCTTCTGTAGCCTATAATATATTTTGTCAAGTAGACAGGTTGGTCTATAGCATTTATTTTTTATAATTCAAAGGAGTAGCCTTGTGATCTTTAAAGAACTAATAATAACTATGTGTAAAAAGTTGAAAACAGTCACTTCTCTCGGATTTGAATACTCCAATCCGTTACTCTACTCTGTTAGACATTGGAGGAGGATGGTCTGTTTTATAACTTCAAGCGTGATTTGACTATTCCCTCCCCTCTCCTCCACCCTTGCGTTTTGAAAGGAGCGAGTTGAGCCTTCTGTCAGTGGAAAAATGAGCACATGATGTACCTGTAGGTTTGTGTACTGCACTGGTCTCCAATTTTATTCAGCAGGGGGGCCTGGACATAGTTATCAATAATTTGTACACTGCAAATTGACCGCAAGAATCCAAACAAATATAATATTTGCCAAAAATAGATTTGACGAAAACACAATTATTTCAAATCTTGATTACATTGGGATATGATCACATATGCCTCTATTTGTGCGTGGGAATACTTGGGAACAGATATCCTAAATTAAAATAACTTCGAGCTGATTTCCTGGTGATTTTACAGTCTTTCATGTCCAACAACGAAAATTATAAATAAAACAAATAAAAATGTGTTGCTCACAACCCTAATGTACTGTATTCAAATGTAGTATATTGAACACCTCAAATAATTAATAGACATGCATTGTGTAGCCCACCATTCCCTGTTCTTATTCATTTTAGAATATATAACACGAAGGGAAAAACTTGAAAGGCAGCCTTTGGAGGACTTTGACATGCATTTCCCCTTTGGCAATTTACCTACTAACTATTTAAAATGAGGGCTAGTAACACAAAACATAATTCTACAAAAAAAACGAGGCCTTTACCCTTCAATTGTTCACATTAGTTGACTTTGTCAAGCAGCTGGTTTGAAAGTGAATTGTGGCTCACCTTTGACAGATTTAGGCTGAAACAATATTATTTCGATGTCCTACAGTGAGAACCGATTAAACAAAAAGACATAGCCAATATGCCTACACACCGGAACTAATCCACATTTAACGCCTAGTTTGAGGTAAGGGCATGTTGAGACTTGTCAAGGTAAACCAGTTTAAATGACCCAATTTCCTTCTGTCACCGACCTTTTAGTAAAGTACAAACTGAAACACCAGTAAGGCCCATGGTCGAGTTTTCTCTCGGCCCGTAATTATGTAGCCTACTGCACTATATTTGAGGCCTGAGCAGACAGAACTGCATTTCCAGTCAATTCCGTAATTTTTGGTTAATTTTACCATCGGTGTTTTCCCTTTACCAATTCTAAAGATATCTCAGCCTCGCGGATATTTGCATATTAGGTCCTGCAGAGTCACAGTCGACCAAGTCACAGACGATCAAGTGTAAATGTCGTATTCAAAATCAAAATGGAACGACACCTTCACTATTAATCTGACACGGTATTACTGTCTGTTGCAGTACATGGATTGCCTTTTGTCGCCTCCCTGTGGTAAAAAGCTATTCATCAAATGGAAACGATAACACTCCCTCTTTTTCTTTTAGTTTAGCTTAAAAACGTTCATATTAAAAACTCGGAGTCCTATCGCTCTCTCTCTCTCTCACACACACACACACACACACACACACACACACACACACACACACACACACACACACACACACACACACACACACACACACACAGACGTGGTGGGAAATAAATGCATAAAGGAATCAAACACTAGACTCATGTCAAAATGTTGATTTATTTGTCTAGATTTTGTGTTTAATATATTATTGCAAGATTAAACGTTCTGGTACCCATTAGATTTTTGATAATACAAAATAATTCATGTTGGTCTATGTATAATACAAGTAATGACATTTAATTTGAGGTTTGTCAAGACTTGCTCTCCTGTCCTTGCCTCTTCTAAGGGATCGGTTAATAAAGTCTTCCTGTGAACCATAACCCATCTCACCTCTCGTCCTCAAATTCCCCATCTACCAAGGGTTCAGGTGTCTGGGCCATCAGGCATCCCTAGGACTGAGTAGTGAGATCAGTACTACTAGAGAAGGGAGGGCGATGTCAAGTGTAGGTGAACAGGCCACATCTAATCATGTCCTGGGATAAAGTTAATTCTAACTCTTAACATACAAGACCCACTTTATGGCACACAGAGTCAAGAACATACAATAATTAAAAGGCAGAAGAAAATGTACCCATAAAAATACTTGACAGGTTTAGTGCACGACTAAAGCACACTGCCAAGCTGTGGTGAGGACCTAAAAGTAATAGATGTAAAGAGGTGGGCATTTCAGTGGCAGCATATTCTGAAATATTTCTTTACACTGAAATGGATGATGATGATCTTGCATTATTGTGAAATGACTCGAAAAAAGTATTGGTTTTAGTCCAACATGAATGGCTTGTTACAGAAGGTGTCCAGAAGCAGTTATCTAGCTAGTCATTCATTCCCTGACGACTCAAACTGAATCGTTCCACTGCTCTATGTTCGCTACATACTTCAGGCTGAGACTGCCATCGTTTAAGTCCTTTGTGATGACGTCAAAATGAGGGGTGTTGGACAAAACAAAGTCACCAGCGATTGGATCGTCTCGAACCCCAGTATCAAAGTCAATGACACATTTTCCAAACGCCGCTTTACCCACGTGTGTTCTGGCTCTGGCCCAACCCATCGGTTTCTGGGACCAATCAGAATGGTTAGAATGTGTTTACGTTCTAAAAACGGTCGGGGAGGTACTCATTACGGAGAAGAAACTAACATCTGTGGTAGTGGCGTAGCGTTTGGCCGGAGCAAGGAGTTTGGGTCATTCAGTTCACGCACTAATGTGACTGTTGATAGAAAGGCACCTATTGAGTCATCGTTCCCAAACACCCTGTCAGGCTAGACTTATTCTCGGAAACCCAGAACTAATATCTCACATAAATTGTGCCAGATTCTCAATTAGGTTCTTGGGGGAGATGTAAACTCAGCAAAAAAAGAAACGTCCTCTCACTGTCAACTGTGTTTATTTTCAGCAAACTTAACATATGTAAATATTTGTATGAACATAACAAGATTCAACAACTGAGACATAAACTGAACAAGTTCCACAGACATGTGACTAACAGAAATTGAATAATGTGTCCCTGAACAAAGGGGGGGTCAAAATCAGTAACAGTCAGTATCTGGTGTGGCCACCAGCTGCATTAAGTACTGCAGTGCATCTCCTCCTCATGGACTGCACCAGATTTGCCAGTTCTTGCTGTGAGATGTTACCCCACTCTTCCACCAAGGCACCTGCAAGTTCCTGGACATTTCTGGGGGGAATGGGCCTAGTCCTCACCCTCCGATCCAACAGATCCCAGATGTGCTCAATGGGATTGAGATCTGGGCTCTTCGCTGGCCATGGCAGAACACTGACATTCCTGTCTTGCAGGAAATCACGCACAGAACGAGCAGTATGGCTGGTGGCATTGTCATACTGGAGGGTCATGTCAGGATGAGCCTGCAGGTAGTGTACCACATGAGGGAGGAGAATGTCTTCCCTGTAACGCACAGCGTTGAGATTACCTGCAATGACAAGCTCAGTCCGATGATGCTGTGACATACCGCCCCAGACCATGACGGATCCTCCACCTCCAAATCGATCCCGCTCCAGAGTACAGGCCTCGGTGTAACGCTCACTCCTTCGACGATAAACGCGAATCCGCCCATCACCCCTAATGAGACAAAACCAAGAGCACTTTTTGCCAGTCCTGTCTGGTCCAGCGACGGTGGGTTTGTGCCCATAGGCGACGTTGTTGCCGGTGATGTTTGGTGAGGACCTGCCTTACACCAGGCCTACAAGCCCTCAGTCCAGCCTCTCTCAGCCTATTGCGGACAGTCTGAGCACTGATGGAGGGATTGTGCGTTCCTGGTGTAACTCGGGCAGTTGTTGTTGCCATCCTGTACCTGTCCCGCAGGTGTGATGTTCCGGTGTACCGATCCTGTGCAGGTGATGTTACACGTGGTCTGCCACTGCGAGGACGATCAGCTGTCCATCCTGTCTCCTTGTAGTGCTGTCTTAGGCGTCTCACAGTACGGACATTGCAATTTATTGCCCTGGCCACATCTGCAGTCCTCATGCCTCCTTGCAGCATGCCTAAGGCACGTTCAGGCAGATGAGCAGGGACCCTGGGCATCTTTCTTTTGGTGTTTTTCAGTCAGTAGAAAGGCCTCTTTAGTGTCCTAAGTTTTCATAACTGTGACCTTAATTGCCTACCGTCTGTAAGCTGTTCCACAGGTGCATGTTCATTAATTGTTTATGCATGGGAAACAGTGTTTAAACCCTTTACAATGAAGATCTGTGAAGTTATTTGGATTTTTAAAAACAAGGTCCTGAAAAAGGGACGTTTCTTTTTTTGCTGAGTTTATGAGAAAATATACTGAGACTAGCGAAGTCTCCACACCCCTAAACGGAAACTCTCAGCTCAAGCATGGGCCAAATGTCCCCTCCCCTTCCAAAATTTGAAAGATACGAACACCTGTAAAATCTTGATTTGTCCAAATGACCAGTAATGGAAAAATCTGCATACAGGAACAAAGTTCCTCGTTAGTCGTTGCATCCCACAGTCTGTTGACAGACTCTACGATACCATCCTATGTTGCATGCATCTGTCCACGAGATGTTAGGCTAGAGGTACCCTCTGTGTGGGTGATGGGGGTTCAATGTTTGGGTAATACTGCCCCATTCATAGGTCTTCAGATTATCCACCTAGCCTTTTATTTTTTAAACTCCTTTGCATAAATACTTCTGATGCATGACCAGAAGAACATGTGTGTGCCTCGGTGATGACGGAGATTCATATAATTGTTTCAATACTCCATCATCAGAGGTCTGGTTTAACCTTCAATACTCAGTACTGTATTACCCAAATTCATTTGACCTCAATC
Organism: Hucho hucho; assembly: GCA_003317085.1. Lineage (NCBI taxonomy): Eukaryota > Metazoa > Chordata > Actinopteri > Salmoniformes > Salmonidae > Hucho > Hucho hucho. The sequence continues at coordinate 1,135,221 of QNTS01000032.1, read as the reverse complement.
TCTGTGTACATTTTCTATAATTCGTTCATTCAGAAAAGGCCTTTAGAGGCCTGGTTCTGTGCTGTTGCATCCTACAGTTGAAGGTGGGGCTAATTTTAGAAACTTGACTGGTTGTATAGACTGGTGAAATGAGAATGGAAGACGTTCAACGCTGTTGAATACAAATCTCAGACGTGTGGATGATTATGTGGTCAAAAAGAAACAGAACGTTAGAAATGAAAAGAACAAGTTGTGGTTTTAATAGCTCTCAGGTAACAGGTTCAGATCAGAAAGCTGCATGTCAACTCACACATACTGTGTACACACACACACACTCGTCATGAGCACAAAAGTGCCATCATTCCCTCACACACACATACACACTCTACCACACACACATTCTGATTCCAAGTGTTAGGCTGCCATGAATAATGATGAAACTCTACAGTAGTTTGGTGAACTCTAACCTCTGACCCGGCACTGACCCTGTCCTAGCTCCTGGTGAACTCCAGTCCTGCTGGACTCTATTCTGAAGTTTTTACTTCCCTCTGTTCAGATATATAGCTGTCAATAAGGAACACACAGGTCTCCTAGCGTTCGAGGTTCCAATCAGTCATTACTTTCCTGGACTGCCACTGTCTGTATCATTCAAGCTGAGTAAGACATCTGAGTGACAGGCTGTAACTCCTCCTCTTCTCTGCTCCTCATCCTCCTCTCCTGTCCGCCATGACTCTTCATTGTGTTTTGGGCTTGGCACCGCCAGGGGTTGTGTCAGGGGTGGGGCCACCACCTTGGGCAATTCTGTGGAGACTGTATTAAAGAGAGGGGTCAATATCACATGATCTCATTTACATTGGTCATTTGACAAAGGTTATAGGCTTTTTCCATACCATACCATTTCTCCAATACTGCCAGCCATTATAAATGTAGTAAATGTAACAGTGATTCAGAAATCAGTTCAGGGTCTGCAGAGCTGCAATGGAAAACTACAGGAAGGAAAGAGGAATATTGCATTCCACTGTTGTGCCGAAAGATGGCGCCATACTCACATGTCCTTGACGTTGACAATGTTTGCTTGAATTCCTGCAAAGAAGCTGTCCACTTTTGCCTGGAACATCAAAAGAGGTATTGGTGAGAAACACACTTCATTTGAACAATTGACAGAAGTACCTTCTTTCATTGAAGAAATCCAGAGAGCAGTTGTCAGCAGTGTGAGTGAGATTTTACCTGGTGCTGTCTGTATAACAGTGGTAGAGAGAATAGAGCGATCACACCTGGAGAAGAAGACAGAAAGGGATGATATGGCATGTGTTAAGCTTTCTGATTGACTAAATAGCTTCTTCAGACTAACAACATGGCACGCCCTTTTATTCAAATCAAAAGGCTGTTGATAAAACAATATAAGTGCCGTCTTCAACTGAAATACTAGAAGTACAATATTCGACAATGTCAGCATGCATCAACCAATGGTATCAGTCTCTACAGGACAAATGGCCATCATGATTATTGAATGGCAATTCAATAAAGTTATTCAAATACTGATTCTAACTGTGTCTGTGATTCTCACCAATGATGAGCACAGTAAGGCCATTACACAGGTCTCCCAGGAAGGTCACCAGGTAAATCAGAGCCAGGAGCTAAAAAGAACGGGAGGAAACACAGTGAGCTCCACATACACAATGCACAATTTAAATGTACTCTCGGCAATAAGCATTGCAAATTCCATCAAAATATAAATATGTTTATCAAATGATTTTATCCATGGCAACTTACATTTGAAGTATGGGTGGCCCCGGGAATTGAACCCCACTACCCTGGCGATGCAAGCGCCATGCTCTACCAACGGAGTGGTACAGGACCGCCAAGGACTTAGAATGCATAAGCTTTTAAATAATCCCACAGCAACACCCCCCCGGGGTGAGTACATATTTCCCAGATCATCCACCATAACCCTTGTGGAGTTGGTGTAATATAGCTCAGTGGGTTGTCACTTACCCCCATCCTGAAACGGGACACCCCCCTCTCAGAGAAGACGAAACTCCTCTCGCCCCTGTAACTGGGTTAACAGCCACCTGTGTCCCATGTCACATACCGGCCAGGTCAGGGTTGAGACCAAGGGGCTCTGGGGCTTCTGGGGCTCAGGCTTAAGGCTACGTGGTACAGTCACACTAAGTACTCCTGCTGTAAATGTACATTTAACCCTAAAGCATTATGGTGCAACTCATATGACTGTTGTTGATTCAATGTGCCAATGTTTTTGTTCTACTGTCCCGGTAAATTGGAGAGAAAATGAATGAAGTCTAAAAGGAAGGTTTCTAGCAGAAACGTTGTATCATTTGATAAAGAACTGAGATTTAGATTAGAATGGAATTTTATTTTATTATTAGTCGAAGCCAGTACAGAGCAGAGGAAGAGAAAAAGATGGATACAGAAAGAGGAGGGATGTCTGCTCTAAGGAAAGAGAGTCGAGCCCAGACAGCTAGTTGTAGTAATGTTGAAGTAAATCCACAATGACAAGATAGCCTCCTGTAAACAGGGTCATGGACTGGGTTCAAGGGACAAGGAGAAGGGAAGAAGATGAAAAGAGAGAGAGAGAAAGGCAGAGAGAGAAAGGGCATTTTTGAGGGACAAAAGGTCTATGCCATTCTGAAGGGCTTCCTTGTGTAAAAAAAAATATTTGAACCTTAATAAGGATTGGCCCCTTTTTTTCAATTTTCGCCTAAAATGACATACCCAAATCTAACTGCCTATAGCTCAGGCCCTGAAGCAAGGATATGCATATTATTGGTACCATTTGAAAGGAAACACTTTGAAGTTTGTGGAAATGTGAATGTAGGAGAATATAACACAATGGACCAGGTAAAAGATCTGGTACAATCATCTTTAAAATACAAGAGAATGGCCATAATGTATTATTCCAGCCCATGTGCAATTTAGATTTTGGCCATTAGATGGCAGCAGTGTATGTGCAAAGATGTAGACTGATCCAATTAACCATTGCAAGTCTGTTCAAAATTTTGTATCAAGACTGCCCAAATGTGCCAAATTTTCATGTTCAAAACAGTGCACTCTCCTCAACAATAGCATGGTATTCTTTCACTGTAATAGCTACTGTAAATTGGACAGTGCAGTTAAATTAACAAGAATTTAAGCTTTCTGTCCATATCAGATATGTCTATGTCCTGGGAAATGTTCATGTTACTTACAACCTCATGCTAATCTCTTTAGCCTGCGTTAGCTCAACCGTCCCGCAGGGGAACCACCAATCCTGAAGAAGTTTTAAGTGAATGAATGAGACTGAGAGGAGCTATTGAAGGAGAGCATATAAAAAGGTACTACCATATTCTGGCCCTTTCTATATGAAGATCGATGAGATCCAATACCTAGGCAGTCTCACCTTGAGAGAGTCGAAGAGGCTTCCAACCAGGAAGAGATTCTTGAGTGAGTTAGCAGCAGAGACGACTGTAACGATGGCCTTCTGCATGTATTGGTCAGCCAGCTCCCCACTGAAACTGATGTCCAGATCCAGATACGCCCTGAGGAGAGAAAGAGAGGGGGGGTAGAAAAGGAGGGCGCATTAAAGACAGAGTGATAGAGGGGGAGTGATGGAGAAAGAGAGGGATATAGAGTTCAGGACCAATGGGAAGGAGGAAAGAGGCAGTGTTGATTAGAAAATGAGCGATTGTCACCACGAACACATCCTGATGCATACACAGTTTGTTGTCTTATGCCTCAATGATTTCCATCAGCACAGACATTCAAATAAAAATGTCCTTTCAGATCACGATGGATGAAGTCTATCAACTATTTTATCAAACAGCAGTGGTTAACCTAAAAAAAAATCATAAAACACACTGCCGTTTTTTAAAGACAAGCCCACTAGACTGTGATCCCAGACAGGATTTATTTTGGGAGGTGAGGGAATCCAGCCAGTTAAGAACCTATTCCTGAATGCCACTCCCACAATGTTATTAGAGAAGAGAGGAGATAAACAAGAGTGGAAGGGAGTGGGGGATGAGAGAAAATAGGAGAGGAAAGGCGAGAAGAAATAGGAAAAGAAGAGGGGAGAGGAGAGGAAGAAGACAAGAATAAAGGAGAAAAGAGGAAATCTTTTTAAAAGAGCAGAGAAGAGGACAGACAAAGAGAATGGAGAGGAGAGAACATGATTACATTGAGAGAAGAGACCCCCTCCAGATGTAATAGGAACACTTCCCCACCCCATTCTATCCCATCTCATGCCAGGTGGCCAGCCACTCACTTGAAGGGGGGCACTCCGTCTCCCATGCTGAGCACGTGCAGGATTTTATAGTAGAGGTGGACTGAGACGGTGAAGCACATGACGCCCAGGGAGATGGTGGAGATGACTGTGATGATGCTGAGCTGGAACAAGGACAGCAAACCCACCACCAGCCCTGTGAATACCATGCCTGTACGCTCTGTGTCCTTCCAGTAGATCAGATCCATCACTGAGGAGAGGAGGAGGAGGAGGAGGAGAGGAGGGGAGGGTGGAGCAGAGAAGTGGAGGGGAGAGCAGAGAAGCCAGTGAAGGATAGACGGTAAGAGGGATGGAGAGGGGAATTGACAAGAGGGAGAAAAGGTGGAAAAATAAGAAAGTTAGATATATTGTCTACGCGTTCACTTCAAGTATAAACCAATGAGAAACAGAGTGGAAGCCAACATGGTCTTCATTGAAGCAGGGCAGGGGAGGGGACAAGCCCATGCATCTGACACTTCCTCTGATTAGTTTAGTTGGTTGCTAACGGCAGCAGGAACAGTCAGAGCTGCAAGAGTCTCTCCTCCTCAATGTTCCTGCCTATGTGCCTTTTACAAACCCCCACAGCATCACCAGCCAGTCAGTCCCTGTTTGGCTCTGACTCTCCAGCGCTCAGTGGGCCAGAAGGCCTTTCAGCTGTGCGGAGGCAGAGCAGAGGGACAGTGATCACCAGGCAGAGAGAAAACACACACAGGAGCAGGGCGAGATGTCAAGCCTAGCCTGGTCTTAATATAGCCTGCGCACTGTATAGCTGAAAGGAGAGAGAAGAGGAAAGAAAAGAGGAGAGGAGGGAGCAGGAACCCTGAATTTAAATGTTGCCTCGGAGAGCACCTGCTGACAATCTTCAAGCCCGCTTCCACCCCCTTTCTGCACCCTGTCCGTCTCCCTCGATCAGTCACCCAGCAACTGGAGCCGCTGCGACTGGGCCCTCTCAAAGCCAAAATGGAGGCTCCCCTGGCCTGATCCCTCCATGGAATAAGTAGCAGTAGCTCCCAACCAACAGAGTAATTACAGCCAAAACACTGATAGCACAGTGTAATGAAGCTGAACTCGGAGGTGGTAAACTGTAGTGACAAAGACGTGGTCATTACTCCATGGCTATCATTGTATGAGAGAGCCTGGCCCTGGGAATTAGAATAGAGTGCACTGATATATCTGACCAGCAGGAGGACTATTTATAAACATTACCACACACTATTAATACCCTCAAAGCCTCCGGTACAAACATCTGCCCATTGTCCCAACAGATGGAACTACAGTACAGTAGCATACAGCTCTCTTTGATGTGTTGGCACTTTGCGACATTGACCAGCACATGATAACACTGTTAAATGCACAGACTAAGTGCACTAAGAAAAGGAAGACATACCGCAACAAGTTACACTAACGCCGGGGCCAAACAAACCCCTCATGTGACGGTCCAATAGATTGACTCTATACTAAGCCACGACTATATAGGTTAATGTTAACATAGTGATATAATGAACAGAATAGTACAGACAACATGAAGCGGGAAGGGGTGAGTCACACACACACACACACACACACACACACACACACACACACACGACCACAGACCAAATTGAAAGCTGTATTTGCCATAATCTTAGAGAAAGCTCTCTATCTATGCCAAGTGCAGCATACTCTTACACCATGAGGAAATACAATGCAGCACTCCTCCGACAGAACTAAGCACCACAGAGCTGAGCACTGAATGACTGACTGACTGACTGACTCAATCGTTACTACAACATAATAAATCACCAGTCAACCAATTCACAGCTTGACCTGGCATTATTTACCACCACAACCAAAACCACCACCCAGCCATTTTAACACTACGGGGCATGCAGGAAGTCCCAGAGTACCCCTGTGAAACACCTTGGCTCTGCCAACCCTGCTGCCCAAAGAGGTAACCCTGTCAGATGGGGCACAGACCAGCTCATCACACTACTAGCCTCTTACATACACAAACAATCACATAGATGGTCCCTACATGCTGTAACAAGCTATAACACAAGTCTGGATGGTCACCTCTAAGGCCAGGATGAGCAGGTTTTTAAAGGACCAAACAGTAAAAATGTTGCCATGGAAAAAACATTGCGATACTGGTATCGTTAAAACCCTAGTCGCCACCATCTAAAACACTCCTTAGGAGCAGGCAGACACACAACCCTCCTGGTCAGTGAGTGGTCAAAATCTCCCCGAAGACCCCTGGCTGGCTGGTCTCCTGACGTTCAGACTCCTCTCCAAACCCACGGTCACTAAACGCACGGCTCTACACTGGACAGAAGGTCAGACAGACTACATGTGGAAACGCCCCGACGGCTGAGGACAACAGGCACTAACTGTGCCCTGATCTTGGCGGTGTCTGAAACGAGACACTGCTTTGCCCATTCAATAGGTCCCCTGCCTCCCCGACTAGTCAATTCACTGATAGATCTCAGTGTGCCGACTGACACCGTCTCATAATGTCTCCATCTTGTCTCTCTGAGCCCAGGGTCTTACCGTTAATGTTGGCCATTTTGGTTGCTGCTCAGGCGATCCCCTCTTATCTCTGTTTGTCTCTCTCTCAGTCCCCCTGCTCTCTCCCTGCCACGCTGAGCTGTTTTTGGCCTCCCCTGCCCCGTCAGCAGTACAGAGACTTTTCAGTCCAAAATAATCAGCCCAATAGGGCCCGCCCCCCTCAAGACTCATGTAGACTACAACGTAGATAGACAGATAGATACAGAGATAAGATAGATGCCAAATATATTCACTTATTCACACATTTAGTACATGCATATACTGTATATTGACCGAGACAGAGACAAACCTTGAGACACACACACGTTGGCATACACATAGAAAGCCATAGTGGATAACATAGAGATGCAAAGAGACATAACCACAGACAACGATGACACACAAACCCATTCAGAGAAAAAACACTCACACAGACACGGAAACGGACATCGACGCAGACAGAGAATTACATAACACACTTATGTAAGCAGAGACAGAACCGACAACAGCTAACAAAGGAGCAGGTACAGAAGTAAAAACACATTATTGTGAGATACAGACAGTACCGTCCTACCGGTAGGTACACACTCTTAGAAAAAAGGGTTCCAAAAGGGTTCTTCGGCTGTCCCCATATGAGAACCCTTTTTGGTTTCAGGTAGAACCCCTTTGTGTTCCACGTGGAACCCTCTGTGGAAATGGTTCTACGTGGAACCCAAACGAGTTCTACATGGAACCAAAAAGGGTTCTTCAAAGGGTTCTCCTATAATGACAGTCAAAGAACCCTTTTAGGTTCTAGATGGCATGATGGCTCAAATAACCTCATATATATTCATATATGCATAGCGATAGTCTAACCTGTAACCAGCTAGTCTAACCTCACAATAAACATGGGCCCCATTCTGATACAGAAACCAGATGGTTTGCTTTACATGATATCTAGAAACCCTTAAAGCCTGTCAACAGCTTGACCAGCCATTAATCACCCAGGGTCAGTGTGACGGGGAGTGGACAGTACAGTACACCAACCCCCCAGTCCACCCAGTCGCCGGGCCAGCCAACCCCCAGTCCACCCACTATAATAAGATTGGAGGATATGCCAGAGGTCCATATTGAGTGGCATCCCCCTTGAAGAGTCATCCATATCGACCATAGAGGCCAGAGAAGATAGATTTAATATCTCCCCCCCACCCCTCTTTCCTTCACTGCCCTGTCTCACATTCTCTTTATCATGTGTACAGTGATCCAAGGGATACGGAAAGATTAGGGTTTCAGCGTATGTCTGAGTAGACATACATACATTGGTGAAATTAGCCCATTACCCCTTGGAATCCCAAGGGAATTTTGCAATGGAGACACAATGGAACACAGGGCTCACAGCGAAATATATGCCAGGGTCTATGTTACTCAGGCAGTGAGACGGAAATGTGTATCTTCTTTATTTTCATTACTGTTTGAAAAGGATTGATTGAGGAAGGCTTTGTGCTCTTAGCAACATATCAAGGACAGAAATGGGAGGGAGGTAACAGGGTAGGGGCCATTGTCTTCCGTCAGATGGCGTCATTCTAACTCGACCGCGTTGCAATGAACTATCAGTACAGACGCACTATCGGACGTAAGATAACGTAGTAGAAGTCAAATAGAATGAGTCGGGCAACGGGATGGTAGATGCTCAAATTGTAAAGGTAGTTCCAAGATAGGAAAGTCACATAAAAATAGGTAAGATGTGCTACAAACGTTACCTGCTATGTGGGTGCATATCGTAGGGCCTGATAGGTTGAGCACTGAAAACCACTGTTCGCTAACCAGCTCTTCCTGAGTGTTTCGACCAATGGAGGTGGAGGAAGTGGATGACACGTCATCGGTGAGGCCGCCTCTTGGTCGCACAGCCGTGAGCAGTGTGACGGTGGTTTCCATGGTTACGAGGGACTCAGGCTCAGGGGGCGGTGATGCTGCTGAGAAACAGAACACAAGGTAATTGTGATGATGCCATCACCCTGCATCAAGTTAGTCTACAGGCAGGTCGCATTAGATCAACTAGAAATGTAATTTATCTAACGACGTCATTATTTACCTGAGCCTCACCTACTATACAATGAGCAGTGATTTAGCAATCTTATTAACAAAAGTGCTCATCCTGATCCTACAGAACAGGAGAGAGCATGCTGTCCAGGGAGTCTAAAGCACAGTGGTGTCTGACTTCATCTGTGGTCACACACACACACACACACACACACACACACACACACACACACACAGGCAGTATTAGCTCAACTCGGTTGTGTTGTGCGTAAGCCTGTCACAGTTATGTACTATAAAATGGGACACACTTCCCATTTTCAAACATGGAGGTTACACCCATTTACCCTGGAGCAATATGCTCGCCCACAGTGTGATTTCAGGGTCTAGAAAGCCTGAAAAGATGCAGTATCTCCTGCTTTTATAAATGTAGCTCCATGCAGATCCCATCTACCCACTCATCTAGATATCCACACTGCCCCATAGTGGGCTCACCCTGGTGGCTGTCAGAGGGACTGTGGTGCTGGGGCTCCAGGGGCTCTGTCTCCTCTCTCTGGGTCTCTGTGTCCCTCTCTTGAGGTTCAATCTCAGTATCTAGGAGAGAGGCCTGGACTGTCACAGTCTGTCTGTGGACGTCCCTCTCCCTTTCCTCCCTCTCCTCCTCATCCTCTCGGGCGAGGAAGGCGTGGGGGTCCCACTCCACGTCGGGGGAGTCCAGGGGGAGGAGCGATTCCACGGTGTCCGTGAGGATCAGGGAGGTGCGGTTTCCCCTGGCCCCGCCCCTCCACCGGCTCCCTGATGATGAGTCACGATGATGTCGTGAGGCTCCGCCTGCCTCTGCCTCGGCGATGGCGATGTAGGAGAAGGTGGGCTCGAAGGAGTTCTGTCTCGGGGTCCCCCAAATGGAGGGGGATGAAGCTCCACCGTCATCATCCTCCGGACCCCCGTCTTCTTCATCAGACCACTCCCTGGCCGTCTGCAGGTCGTACAGCTCAGACTCCTCATTCCCACCTGGAGAGAACAAGCACAGGAAAAGCCTTAAAGTAAAACCTATATTGATGTAAGTCTTTTTATATTTGTTATTCTGTCCTGTGTCAATGTTATATGTTGAAAATTGTGTAGGCTTTCATTACCTTCATCCTAGGAGAAAGCTATATAATTACACAATATTATTCCATAAACATATCACATGTTCTGTGACGTTAATGTCTACGGAGGAGCTGTTGCTTTTATCCTCTGATGTTTTTGAGCGCAGAGTTGAAAGCCCAATAAAGCACAACATGCTTTGTCTGAATGAAAGGGCAACATCCAAAAGTGCAAAACACTTTTGATGGGAGGAATCTTTCCAAATCTCATTATTCCGAAAGGCTACAAAAGCATTCAAACAAACAAATGGACACAATCAACTTCAGGTTACACCTGTAGACTTTGTAGACATGTCATAGTATGAGTTTTAAATATTATGATTCTCATATACAAAGTCCAATCATTCACATAGTCCATTTCTAAACCTGTACAGTAGGTATGCATTGTGTGATGTTACCTTCGGTGCAGGGAGGTGTTGAATCAGGTGTGGAGGAGACAGAAGCATATTCCTCTGGAAGAAAAAGAACAAGATTAATCAGATACGTGTCTATTACCATTGGCTAGGGAACTATCATATCCACAGTTGTGAAATGTACAGTACAAAACATACCATTTGTATCTAAAAAAAAACAACTGATTAAGGACTGCCATTTGGCCATTCTATGTGAAACTGGAGACACTTCTATACCGTCTATGTCTACAACTCCTGTCTTCCTTCTATTTCTGTGTCTGCAACTTTTAGCCAAGGCCTATTTGCATGTAAGGCTAGAGAGCAGACACTATCAAGATAAGTTTTCCTCTCAATATAAAGCATTGTATCACATTCAAAAGCATTACAACGTGCACAAAAGCATTACCACACATAGCCTATTGTCAGACAGATTACGTGCTTCCAATCATGTAAATGTATTTCTATAGTGTCTCAATACATTGAGAGGAGATTGAGAGAATAAATAAAATGGTTGCATTTGTATTTTTTAGAAGAATCCAGGGCTCGAATCCAGGCATTTGAGTAGCCTTTTTCTAAGCCATTACCCAGTCTTTAAAAGCAATTTCATTAATGTTTGTATACATTATGCTAACAGCTAACTATTTTCCCCCTCTTACAGTACAGATCAGCTCTGGCAGAGCAGGCAGGGGAGAGGCCTTAACTACATTAGCTAGCCTGCCGCCTCAGATCACCCAATAAATCAAGCAGCTGGCAACTGTGAAAGAAGCCCTGGATAAAATAAAAACACCCGCATACACACACACACACACACACACACATAGCCTACACATCCTGAGAACACACACACACACACACACACACATCTACAAAAGAAAAGAAAGAGGTGCGTCTGCTATGGGCACTGCATCAATCCATCCTTTCAACCATGTGTTTATCAAGGGAGGGAGCGAGAGAAAGAGAGGGAGAGGGGAGATCGATGGCCACGTATATGGCTATGACAGATGCTGTACAGACATATGGGGATGCGAAAGACAGACAGACAGACAAAAGCCAACACACTCACTGCAGTGGGAGAATCCTAGAACCTGGCCCATGCTCCATCAAGGCACCGCTGGGCCCATCCAGTCTGGAAGCCCCCCTCTCTTCCTCTGGATCTCTCTCTCTCTCTCTCTCTCTCTCTCTCTCTCTCTCTCTCTCTCGCTGCTCTCGCCCTCTTCCACCTCCCTCCCTCCCTTCCTTGTTCCACCGATGCAGCACTGCTGTTTCTCTCTCTGGCTCTCCCTCTATGCACCCTCCCCTTCCTTCTCTGGCTCATGGGCCCCTCCCTCCCTCTCCTGCTCTCTCTTTTCCCTCACTCCCTCTCCTGCTCTCTCTTTCCCCTCCCTCCCTCTCTTGCTCTCACATCACTATGACGGCAGGGGAGCAGCACAGGCAGGGCAGAGCCAGAGAAAGAGTGTGTGTGTGTGTGTGTGAGTGTGTGCGTTTCCCTCCTTCCATTCATTAATCATTAGTGTGTGCATCCAGCCGAGTGGAGTATATCTCTGTCTGCTTTTGTAATTTCACATAAGCATTTTACAGGGCTTTGTATTTATTAGGGAACCCTGGGGTCCAATACATGGCCTTGTTGCATACACATGACAAAGGGAAACATAGAGATCATTACAAATACATGTCCTTTTGCACCCACACACAGACGGACATACAGTATGTCTTACTGGGTGTTTTGAATAACCACCATGTGTGAGACTGCTAGGCAAAGCAGAAGGGTGCATTTATAGATTGCCTGGTGGCAGTAAGCAGCAGTAGCAGCAGCAGCACATGCTGTAACCCAGCCCGTTGTAGCCCTGGTGTGCTGCCCGAAGCTACTTCTGCAAATGAGTGGTCACATGAGGTGTCAGCTAAATCATCCTGCTCATGTACATCACTGACTGTTCAGACCTGGACAGCATATAAGGGGGGAATTACATGAAAAATAGACATTTTCTCCATTCAAAAAACACACATTTATTGAGGCTATGAAGTGCACTTTCTGGCAGGTACAATACACTGAGTGTACAAAACATTGCAGCACCTTCCTAATATTGAGTTGTACCCTCTTTTGCCCTCAGTACAGACTCAATTCATCAGGGTATGGACTACAAGGTGTTGAAAACGTAGCTGATGTGAGCAAGACCTTTTAACAGGCGAACATTCACAAGGCCGCAGGGCCAGATGGATTACCAGGATGTGTATTCCGAGCATACGCGGACCAACTAGCTAGTGTCTTCGCTGACATTTTCAACCTCTCCCTGACTCAGTCTGTAATACCTACATGTTTCAAGCAGACCACCATAGTCCCTGTGCCCAAGAAAGTGAAGGTAACCTGCCTAAATGAAGAGCCATGAAGTGCTTTGAAAGGCTGGTTATGGCTCACATCAACACCATCATCCCGGAAACCCCTAGATCCACTCCAATTCGCATACCGCCCCACACATGACACAACCTCAGTCGCATTCCACACTGCCCTTTCCCACCTGGACAAAAGGAACACCTATGTGAGAATGCTATTCATTGACTACAGCTCAGCGTTCAACACCATAGTGCCCACAAAGGGCCGCCCCCAGGAGGTAAGGGTAGGCAACAATACATCTGCCACGCTGATCCTCAACACTGGGGCCCCTCAGGGGTGCGTGCTTAGTCCCCTCCTGTACTCCCTGTTCACCCACGACTGCGTGGCCAAGCACAACTCCAACATGGGAGTTGGCATGGGTCCCCAGATCCTCAAAAAGTTCTACAGCTGCACCATCGAGAGCATCCTGACCTGGCCGCACGGCAAGCGGTACCAGAGCGCCAAGTCTAGGTCCAAAAGGCTCCTTAGCAGCTTCTACCCCCAAGCCATAAGACTCCTGAACAATTAATCAAATGGCCACCCAGACTATTTGCATTTCCTCTGTAACTTTCTCACTCATCATTATTCACATTAATGTAGAAGTGTTCAGAAACATCTTCTATTCTTATTTACAATAAGTGACTCCAAAATGACACAATACATTATTCACCATTCAGTTCCTATTGGGCAAAACATAATCCGTGTCACGTGTGCTCCCTCTCCGGGCCTCTAGGTCACCAGGCTGCTCGTTAGGGTGCACACCTGTCACCAGCGTTACGCGCATAATGACACTCACCTGGACTCCATCACCTCCTTGATTACCTGCCCTTTATATGTCTCTCCCTTTGGTTTCTTCCCCAGTCGTCATTGTTGCTGTTTCATGTCGGTGCGCTGTTTGTGTTTCTTGTTTTGTTCATTCATTTAATAAACGCATTCACTCCCTGAACATGCTCCCCGACTCTCAGCGTACATCGTTACAATCCGAAACACAACCAAAACAAACTGTAAATACATCCAACAAGTTTGTAGTCACAAGCTTGATGTAGTCACGTGCTAAGAATATGGGAACAAATACTAACGTTTTGACTACTTTAATATACAAGTGAATTTGTGTAAAAAAAAGAAAAAACACATCTTCAAATGGGGGGAATAGATACATAAAGTGCATTCATTTCTAAACGGTAAAACACATATGAGAAATACCCTCAAATAAAAGGTGACATTCTGTACTGTCACCTCATCTGAAACATTTGATCTCCAATCCAAAACGCGGGAGTATAGAGCCAAATTTACACATTTTAGCTGCACTGTCCAAATAAATATGGAGGCGAGTGCATGTGTAGGTTGCTTACTCATTGACTTCTGTATCTGACCACCATATAGCGGGTCCCATCCCCAACCTGAACACACAACTCAACCTATAACGGGCTCTATAGATAGCTTGATCAGCTCCCAACCTCATGTATACACAACTTTAAATCCAGTAATCTACTAGACCACGCCAGAATGACTGCATCTAAAATAGGTCATAAGCTGCAAATACACACCAGGTAATTAGCTTAAGAGAAACAGCAGAGGTGGAAGAGGAATGCCTAGGCTTATACTATAGCTAGGGGCCAGGATCACACCTGTTGAGTGAGGATTTCCCTCATGCTTCAGTTATATCAGTAATGAGGTAAACTGACTTGTGTTAAACTGGTTGAACTGTTAAACTGGTTTAATCATGACACACATGGATAATAACCTGGGTCCTCCGTATCAAATGTGTCACTGGTTGGCTAATCCATTCTAATGTGTGTGTGTTGTGTGTGAGAGTGTGTGTGGCATTGTGTTCAAAGAGAAGGAGAGAAAAAGAGAAAGAGAGTGGTGGACTATATTCAGTGAATAATTGCTAACAGTTCTGACAATAAACTACAGGGATCCAGTTACAGAGAGTTGGAGAGCTCATTCTATCTGTCCACTGTGCTGCTACGAAACGCTGACAGGCTCATAATCCATACTGTACATTCGGTCATACAGTGCTAATCTAAGCTCCCTCGCAGGTTGGAGATTAACTAGTAGCGTTGAGAGAGAGAGAGAGAGAGAGAGAGAGAGAGAGAGAGAGAGAGAGAGAGAGAGAGAGAGAGAGAGAGAGAGAGAGAGAATGGAGCAGTGATCATGCTGAGGGATAAGTCAATCGAAATAGATATCGGCCAATAGCATCACAGGGCATACACTGGCCAGGGACAGGAGAGAAAGAGTGGTAGAAAGACAGAGAAGGAGATAGAGGGGACACCATACAGACACATACACTCCACATATCACAACACACACGCACTGAGACAAACGCTCCAGAAACTACGCCAACAAGTTAGGTTTACAAAGACAAGGATGGCCACCACGCTTTCTGCCAGTATCTAGTGAAGCCCACCTAAACACAACTCTACAGTCCAGAGTTGACACATTGTCCACCAGCGTGTCCAGCTTACCCACTGCCCTGGACCTGCTGCGGGGGACTCAGACTGGGAGAAGGAGGAGAGAGGGGAAGAAGAGGACCAGTGCCAGGTCAGGAAAGAGACTCGAGCGGCACCTCCGAGGAGCCATGAGGACAGCCAGGCGGGCCAGCACTGTGGAGGTGCCCTCCTTCCTCCGCCAGCTAGCCAAGGAGACAGAGAAGATGGTCACCTTCTTCTTTAAGGGGGGACAGAGGGATGGCCAGGAGGGGAACGAAGAGGACTTCAGTGATGAGGATAACGGGCCCAGCGTCTACCTGGACCGGCCCATCCTGGAGAAACACACGGCCGAGGGGAGGTCTCAGTGGGGGGTGAACTATGCAACGGCCAGCATGCAGGGCTGGAGGGCGCAGATGGAGGACGCCCACGCCTGCATGCCAGAGATGGGAGGGGAGCTGGCGGAGTGGGGCTACTATGCAGTGTTTGATGGACACGCTGGCAACACGGTGGCACAGTACTGCTCCCACAACCTGCTGCAACACATCCTCGCTACAGGTACCAAATTGGGCCACGCACTCTGACAAACTTATTTATAATCATTGTCGGCAGCTTACTTTATTTTCACTTGAAGGGAATATGTGCAAGCTTTTATTTGGGCAAGTAGGGAAGCATTTTACAACACCTATTTCCAGTGTGTGTTCCACAGACAGATATTGTTTGATAAATCAATGAACAACTTTGTCTTAGGCATGGGTGTCTTCAATTTGAGCAATGACAAGGTACCGTTGTGCAGTAGGCTATGTGTATGGTGTATGAGGGAGAGTGTAATCTTGATCTTGAATACCAAAGACATTATCTCTCCTGGTTTTACTTATCATTCCTAAACATAAACATGGTAGCACAACATGGCGGACAGCTGTTGTTGTTGAAAACCTCTTGATCCTTGTTATTGGCCCGAAGTATGAGATACTTAATCTGACACTTGAGCCTACAGTCTGCTACTTAACTCAAGACAAACGCTTAATCCTAACCTACATGGCATTGATAAAAAATGTAGTTAACTTCTGCATGTCGATTTTAGGCAGCGAGACCTAATATGAATTAGAACCAAATGATGTGTATTTGTCACGTATAGGCCAGGTCGTTAACCCGTATTGATCTCTCCTCCAGGGCGCGTAAAGGCACAGGAGGACCCTGATGACGTGAAGGAGGGGATTGTCGAGGGCTTCCTGGCCATTGACAGCCACATGCACATGCTGACGCGCCAGGAATGCTGGGAGCGCAGTGGCTCCACGGCGGCCGCCGTCATGCTCTCGCCACAGTATGTCTACTTCGTCAACTGTGGCGACTCGCGGACTCTCCTCTGCCGTGACGGCCAGGTCATCTTCTACACGGAGGACCACAAGCCCTTCAACCCCAGGGAGAAGGAGAGGATACAGAACGCAGGCGGCTCTGTGACCCAGCATAGGGTGAACGGCTCCCTGGCCGTGTCCAGGTCTCTGGGAGACTTTGACTTTAAGGAGGTGGACTGGAGGTCCCAGACTGAGCAGCTGGTCTCCCCAGAGCCAGAGGTGTACGAGCTGGAGAGGTCCCCACAAGACGAGTTCCTCATAGTGGCTTGTGACGGAGTGTGGGACGCCATCGGCAACGAGGAGCTGTGTGCGTTCGTCCGCAGCCGCCTGCAGGTGTGCGATGACCTGAGGGAGATCTGCAACCAGGTCATTGACCTCTGCCTCTATAAGGTCAGTGTATACATGATCAGATCACACTACATGCAGAAGAATCACAATGATCCTAAACCTCTGCATTCTCTATATGGGTACATATGCAGGACCAGAGTATAAACTTCAAAAGGGGTACACTCACACTCAATAACTGTCAAAGTGAGTAAATTGCAACAATGACCATAACTGGACATTGTATGGAAAGTCAGAAGGTTCCGGGGGTGAGAGGGTTAAGAGGACTTTGGCAGTATCTTCAGGCAATGATATCATCTCCAGGTCTTGGCTGTCCTCTCTCCTCCTGGAGTCCTGGAGACTAATACCATGTTTAGATCAGTCAGAGGATTTAACAGCAGGACACAGCCAGGTTGGTTACGCAAGGTGACTTACACTACACTGCAGGGAGTCTCCTCGATAGGCATTGGCCATTTTCTAAATACAGTGTAAATATTGCCTTTAATTCAAGATTATTATTTTTTTATCATGGAGTCATACTGAGACAAAGGTTTATTTTACAGATGAGCCCTAAATTACATAAATTACAGAACATGTACACATCAAAATATAAATACAAAATGCAAGCAGAAAGAAAAACACGGTCATAAAAAACAAACACATTGATCAGTAATAAGGTCCTCAATCAGCTTTTTGAATTGCCCTAGAGGTACCAATTCATCACATTTAAGAACATTTTCAAGATATTTCCACAAATGAGGTGTAAGAAAAGGAGAACCCTTTTTGGTTCCAGGTAGAACCCTTTTTGGTTCCAAAAAGGGGTTTTCAAAGGGTTATCCTAAGGGGACAGCCGAAGAACCCTTTTAGGTTCTAGATAGCACCTTTTTTCTAAGAGTGTAGAGAACAATATATACTTTGTTTTACCTGCACTCAATACTAATTTCAGATCAATAAAGTTTTTCTGTAATACAATGAAGGCAGACTGTAGTTCAGATAGAGCCTGGTCAACCGTGGGTGCAATAGCATACACAACAGTATCATCGGTATACAGTGCAGGTAACACTTTTTGTTTTACAGACAAGTTGATTTTGTTAACGTAAACAGTAAAAAGTACACAACCCAGAATTGACTCCTGCAGGACACCTTTCGTAATATCCAGAAAACCTGATTTAACACCATCAGTAGATACATATTGAGTTCTATCTATCATTTCATGTTTAAACCAGTTCCATGCAGCCTGGTCGAGGCCAATTGAGGAAAGCCTCTGAATTAGCAGTGAGTGATCAATAGTATCTAAAGCATTTGACAGGTCAATGAAACGGGCAGCACAATGTTGCCTTTTATACATACAGTTAACCTCATCATTTATAACTAGGGTTGCAGCAGAGATAGTTCTATGACCGGGTCTAAAACCAGACTGATGTACATTTAGAATACATTTCAAAGATAAGAAAGATCTTAGCTGAGAATTAATCAAGGATTCTAATATTTTAGCTAGGCAAGAAAGTTTAGAAATAGAGCTCTAATGATTTAGGTCACAAGGGTCACCACCTTTGTGAAGGGGAGTACATAACGGCACTCATCGCTGGACAGGGTGTGTGTTGAAGGGCCTACATCGTTACATACCTAATGTACCAAGCATTATGTAAGCAGTTATCTTATTCAGGTCTGCTTAGGCTGGTTAGGACTTACAATGACACAACCTGTACCTGTCCTCTAAATAGCAGGATTATGAGAGGGAGCTATAGAGAGAGGGGGAGAGGGATAGAGGTGAGGGCAACACAGTGAAGGATTATGGGTGAGTGTGTGTGTGTGTGTGTGTGTGTGTGTGTTAGACTGTCAGGGTCTCAGGGCCACACCAGCTGAGAGCTAGGCCTATTAACCTGGCCAAGAAGAGCCTCACTTTTTCAATGGCAACAGAACAGGCTTACCTCCTTAGAGTCTGTACTTCAGCTAGACGGGTTATGTTGTAGCACACAGTGAACCTAGCTTCTCAGCTCTGTGACATGACATCACAATAACGAATTAGTCCCCAGATCCTATTAAATTACTAGAGGGGCTATGTCATGATACCTCAAAATTCCAGAATGGGGCAAAATGGCAGCCATCTTGATCAGGGAGAAATCCAAAACCAGTCTAATTGGAATGAATGGCAGTAGAGACATAGGTGATGCATTTCCTGCTTTTACTTATGCAGGAATGTAAATGTAAGGCATGTGATGTTTCATAAATTGTGTAATAGAATTATAGTCAACCTAAAATATTGTCATATAATTGTAAATACCGTTTACACAGGTTTATACAAATGCATGAATAGCCTCTAAAATATATTTAAACAGACATAAATGTCTCAGATTTAGTTTTTTGGGGAAGTTGTGAGTGCTATTATATGATACAATATCAGTACTTGTTGCATTTACAACTTGTGTAAGACTTATCATCAACTGATCAAATCAAATCAAAGTTTATTTGTCACGTGCGCCGAATACAACAGGATCTAGACCTTACAGTGAAATGCTTACTTACAGGCTCTAACCAATAGTGCAAAAAAAGGTATTAGGTGAACAATAGGTAAGTAAAGAAATAAAACAACAGTAAAAAGACAGGCTATATACAGTAGCGAGGCTATAAAAGTAGCGAGGTAGTATATGTACATGTAGTTATGGTTAAAGTGACTATGCATATATGATGAACAGAGAGTAGTAGTAGCGTAAAAAAGGGGTTGGCGGATGGTGGGGCACAATGCAGATAGATAGCCCGGTTAGCCAATGTGCGGGAGCACTGGTTGGTCGGCCCAATTGAGGTAGTATGTACATGAATGTATAGTGAAAGTGACTATGCATATATGATAAACAGAGAGTAACAGCAGATTTGAGCCACTGTATGGCTGTGGATTGACTGCATTGTTTGAATGGAATGTTGGCATATTAATTAATGGAATCACTCCTCTCAAACTGGTTGGCTAGCTAGCTAACACACATACAGTGCAGATAAATTCTTCACATTCATTGTTTTACACAATATCTTATCACAGCACTGGCAAACGATGGCTAGACTTTGGACCATCATTATATTTTAGCCATTTAGTATCCATAGCGACTTATGTCCATTCTGGTATTCTAATTCTACGTCCCACTGTTCCATTGTGACCCGTTTCCAAAATTCTGATTTCTGCTCTCTGTCAGTACACAATTATGACATCACAATTTCCCTCCACCTGCAGTGTCATGTAAAAATATTCCCAGCTGAGAATATTTTTACATGACAGTGCACTTTGAGACTTCATAGTCCTGTTCTCCATTGTGATGTCACAAGGACAATTGTTTTATTCTCTGTTCACATTATCATTAAACATGCAAAGAATATTCCTCATCATTATATCATTCCTCAAGTAAACAATCAATAGTGGCAGCATTATGTCAGATTTTGTTCCATGACATTTCATTTAGCTTTTCAATGTTTGGGGTAACAAATGACATTATTGAAATGAATCATATGCCAACAATGTTTCCTATTCATATAAAATATTGGCTTGTGCTTCTCCTACAAGAGCTCATAGAATTGTGCCTATATCAAGCAAAGGCATCATTCCTGCGCTGCCTCTTTGTCACCCCCTACAGGGTAGTTTGGACAACATGAGCATCATTATCGTGACCTTCCCTGGTGCACCCCAGGTGTCACAAGAGGCCCTACAAAAAGAGGCCGAGCTAGAGACAATCCTCGAGGCCAAAGTGGAAGGTAAGTATTTTGATGGTCTTGAGTTGCGATTAAGCTTACTATGCAACTCTAAACCATCTTGGCTTGGTCTCGCTCACAATAGGCTTTCATATTAATATGACATCACACCACATCAAAATGAAACTTGATAACAATAACAAGAGCTCTGAGACAATAGCAGCTTAATTCTTCCCTCTGATGACAGTGACCGATCATGACATAACTCTCTCCCTTTCTCTCTGTCTGTGTAGAGATTATCAACTTGCTAACGTCGCGGGACAAGGACCCTGACCTGCTGTACGTGATGAAGTTTCTGGTCTCTGAGGACATACCTGGCCTGCCACCAGGGGGAGGAGTCACCAGCAAGTAAGTCACTCAATCACATGACTCACCAGTCAGAGTTCAAAAAGTGACAGAGGCCTAGATGTGTGTGAATAAATGAGTAATTGTTTATATTAAATGTTCATAATTTGTCATAACTTGTTATCTTTTTCCTTTGCAGAAGAGACTGTGTCATCTCTGCATATCAGAAGTTTGTAACGCCCTTCAGATCTCTGGAACCAATGGTAGGAGACGACCATACATAGTGCAAGTGTGCCCTCTGTCTCACTAAACACGTCAGTGCAAACTGGACTACAAAGTAACTAAGTTACTTTTTTTTAACTGACACGTAATTGACGTGTCGCATTCCAGGACATCGGAGGATCTGAAGAGTCCAACTAGTCGTATCCATGGAAATGTATTCTTCAACCTCACGTATCCATGGCGACCATTTAGAATTGGGGCCTCCGCTTTTCAGCGGAGGAATCAGCCAATAGCTAAATAAAGAACTATGGTGGGAGGGGGTTTGACCTGGGCCTGCCCTTAGCCAATCATATCTTCTCTGTTCCTCATTTACACTGTCTATCAACAAGTTTACTGTACCATTTACAGTGCCTGGGTAGTTCCTTTCTTCAAGACTAGAAGCTTATGAATAAGGCTGATCATGTTATTTCATTCAATATCAAACTGATATGTTTAAGCAGTGTGCAACTCCATACTGCAGCACCGAATTACATTGAAAAAACACCCCTTCAACTATTGCAGACCAGTGAAGGCTCCGATATGCATGTGTCCTGTGATGGCATGGCCTCCACTAAATCATCTGCATAATCCTGTGAGCGAGCATAGGTGACATGAATAGATGTGTGTCATGACGATGACGGACACAACATCATATGTCCAGTGTGTGTGAATGTGTGTGAGTGAGTGGATAATATGGGCTGTTTGATTACTAGCACACACACTGGAACCTTTCACAGTTTAGAGCACAGATGCTCACAGTTAGACACAATTTAGACCAGTGTGACACGTAAAGTAGTGTAGCTACAGGTAAATTGTTTTTCTGTTTTTGAAAACAAGTGGTTTTGCTGTTTGCATGTTTTCTTTTCAATACATGTCATTGTGCTGCCTTACAAAGCTCTCTGTTGTTGCATGGTTACTTTATTCCTCCTTCGGATCATACCAAATGGATGAACATAGTAATTGTATTCCATGACAGAGGTCAAAAAAAGAACTAGACTAGAGATTAAACACTGCTGCAGCATGTCTGTTTGAATTCTATGAAATCAGGCGGAGGTAGGATCCAAGAGGATTCGACAGCACAACAGATTACCATGAGAACTTACACACATGTATGTCAGTGATTTGATGACTGTAGGGGCATCACATTTAAGCCCTTAGCTGACCCAAGGGGCAATAAATGAATGAAATAAAATGACATTCTGTGATTTTTGATAGAGTGGGCTCTTACTCCTAAAACCTTTGATAGATACAGCACTACAGGGTTAGACTAAGGACCAAGGGAGAAGAAGACAAGACAGTTCCATAACGAACCATTGATATCGTTCCAGAACTGTCTTTTGGCCAGTTGTATGCATCTAAACCAGGGGCGTCGAATATGGGTTTTACAATTTTCCTTTCAATTAACACCTAGACAACCAGGTGAGGGGAGTTCTTTACTAATCAGTGACCTTAATTCATCAATCAAGTACAACGGAAGAGCAAAAACTCTGCAGACACTCAGCCCTCCGTGGAACGAGTTTGGCACGTGATCTAAACGAAGTAGGGAGCCCTTGCTCTAATGAAGCCCTACCAAGGCCTCAGACCCGTTGAGCACGGGTTCTCCGGAATGTGTTGTCAGGGTGTGTCAAGACTCGACACCTCCACCCTAATTGCTCCAGCCAAGATTTCATTTGACAGACACAGTGGCCCTCTCACCTCCATACCCCTTAAACATTAAGAGGCCAAAAAAACAACAGAACCAACTGGTCTGTAGAAAGCACATGCAGCAGAAGAGGATAAAGACTAAAAGAACAGTAGGAAGACAAACGCTCAAAGACCAGACTGTTGCCAGTTATCAGGTGCGTTATGAGGCTTTTCGAGATCATTGCATTGGATTTGACAGATATTAGGGGAGACCGATGCTGATTGTCACTTTTTACTCAGTGTATTTCTCAGCACCAATATCTTGCAAGACTTTTCAACAGTAATAGAAATACCAAGGTGTTGTTAATGGGACCCATTTATTTATTTCAACATGGAGTTATTTATTAGCCATCAAACACTCATAGGGTTGGATGTCAGTCTGGTGTTGGTTGTCACAATGTTTTCTAACAGTTTCAGTTTTGAAGTGATGTAACAGTTTTAAATAGCCAAGATTTTATATAAATTGATCAATATTCTAGATAACATAATTCTGCATTTTATGCCTTGAACATTACATTTAGCAAATTATTCACACAAACATGTGGGTGTGACATGAGAGAGCCAAGGAAGGGTAGGTTTTTTGATATAGGGAAATTGCGTTTTGTTTGTCAGGTGGTCAGAATATTGCTTTGTCCAGGGAAATAGACCGTAGCCTAGGTATTTTGTCATTTGTTTCATCTGATCAATATTGGTTAAATTAAACGTTGGTAAATTTAGCTAATGGATGGAGTTATAATTCAAATTAATTGACAAGGTAAATTGGCTAATTTGTTGTTTAAAACGCATGGTTGGAATTTTTCAAGATGACATGCAAGTGTGTGCACTCACCCGCCACGTTACAGACGACAGGGTCACTGTCAGGACATACCTGTCCTCCATCCAGACTATCCGAAAGCTAACAGCCTTCACATGCCCCATAGGCGAGTTCCCTGAGTGTAGTTTACTTAAGTAAAAAAGTTAGATTTGATCGAATCTAGCACAAAAACAGAAAGTGTAGCGTGTTTAAGTTTAAAAAACAACCCGTTTTGTAGATGGCGCACGTGCGTAACCCCTCGATTTAGTCAAATGTTTGAACGTGTAATGAATTGTAGCCTAGTTGTAGGCCTATCAACTATTAAGTGATAGTTTCGTTGTATGTAAATAATATTTGATTATGGCATTTATCAATATTTGTAATTGAAACTGCAGTAGCCTAATTGGAATGCCATTGAACATGGATGGTGGCTATGGCAGCGTGGCAGTGGGCTCTGGGATGTCGGGCAGTCTGGGTGGCTCTGAGACGGTCCCACTGCTGATCACGGACCCCGAACCAGAGACGCCGAAATGGCAGCCCATGTCCAAGGCCCAACTGGCGCTCGAAGCGGGAGGCCCGGGGTGGAGGAAAATACGCTCCCGCCTGGTGGTGGTCTTCTGGCTGTGTTGGCTGGCCTTGCTGGCCGCCTCTATCGCCATCATAGTGCAGAGCCCTCGGCCGGTCGCACCGACGCGACTGTGGTGGCAGAGGGCGCTGTTTTACCGCCTACAGCCCATTCTGCTCATGGACGCCCAGAACGAGGTGCCAGGTGGTATCGACGGTGAGTTATAGGATAAGCGGTCAGTGGACCTAAACACCCAAGAATACAGTAGCTGCGCTATATATACTACTCTGGCTACACAATGTAAAGTGTGCATGCACTGGGAGAGTAACGCCTTCAGTCCAAACACTTTATTTAATGTTTTTTAAACACAAAACGCACTAAAAACGACAATGCAATCTTAAACATTTATAAAAGGCATTGTATGTGGACACAAATTGTGGATTTGATATACACTGATTAATCATACGTTTGTATAAATAGTGTATATCAGTATGTGGACACAAATAGTGGATTTGGCTATTTCAGCCACACCCATTGCTGACCGGTGTATAAAATGGAGCACACAGCCATGCAATCTCCATAGACAAATATTGGCAGTAGAATGGCCTTAGTGAAGAGCTCCGTGACCTTCAACATGGCACTGTCCATAGGGTGCCAGCTTTCCAACAAGCCAGTTAGTCAAATTTCTGGCCTGCTAGAGCTTCCCCGGTCAACTGTAAGTGCTGTTATTGTGAAGCGGAAATGTCCAAGAGCATCAACTGCAGAGGACAGAAAAAATATTTCTGTCCTCGGTGGCAACACTCAGTACTGAATTCCGAATAGTCTCTTTTTTTCATGGTTCGGGCTAGGCCCCTTACTTCCCGTGAAGGGGAATCTTAACCCTACAGCATACAATGACATTCTAGACGATTCTGTGCTTCCAACTTTGTTGCAACAGTTTGGGGTAGGCCCTTTCCTGTTTCAGCATGACAATTCCCCTGTGCACAAAGTGAGGTCCATACAGAAATGGTTTGTTTAGATCGGTGTGGAAGAACTTGACTGGTCTGCACAGAGCCCTGACCTCAACCCCGTCGAGCACTTTTGGGATTAATTGGAACGCCGTCTGTGAGCCAGGCCTAATTGCCCAACATTAGTGCCTGACCTCTCCAATGCTCTTGTGACTGACTGGAAGGAAGCAAGTCCCCACAGCAATGTTCCAACATCCAGTCGAAAGCTTTCCCAGAAGTGGTGTCTGTTATAGCAGCAAAGGGGGGACCAACTCCATGTTAATGCCCATGATTTTGGAATGAGATGAGCAGGTGTCCACATACTTTTGTTTGGGGTGCTGCAAAAAAATTATAATTTGCAGACCTGCTGGGAAAACGTGTTTGTCCTCACTACAGACAGCTATATTGCCCGCTAATACAAGACTACAAGCCCAGTGCACTACTTTTTTGTGAAAAATATATATATTTTTTTTTTCAGGGGGTGCCTCAGCACCCCTACTTACCGCGGCTATGCTGCTGCGTAAATTCTCCTAACCCGCCATGAAAAAGTCACTTCTTGTCATAGCTGAATCGAAGTGCCATGTCTGTAAAGCTAGTTTCTGAGTAGTTTCGTGGTATTCTTCTGGTTGTTCAGTGGTGTGTGAGCGGCTACCGTACCTGAAGTCCCTGGGCGTGAAGGCTCTGATTCTGGAGGGGCTGTTTCACCAGGACGCGTCCCCTCTGGACCTCATAAAGATTGATGAGCGAGTGGGTACAGTGCCTCAGATCCAACAACTGCTCATGGAGAGCCACAAAGCAGGTATGTACCCAAGAAATCATTGTCCTTACCAGGGGCACAATTTTCACAGGGGACATGTCCACCCCCCCACATTTTGAAATTGCATTTTTTGTTATCATTGGAATGTGATACAAAAACAGTTATGTCGTCCGTCCCCCCACCCACACACTTCTAAAACCAAAATGTAGCCCCTGGACCTTACTACAAGTTGACTAATGCCAGACCTAACCGAGGCCAGCTAGCCTGTATCCTCACAAGGACATTCCCAGAGCTCTTAAAAGATGCACTTAACTTATTGTATGTTCTGATCCACTATTCACATGGTCTCCCTCCTTTAGGCATCAAAGTAGTGTTTGACTTCTGTGAGCTGGACCTGTTCGGACACCAAGACTCAGTAGGCAACGACTCTGCCATGCCCTCTGACCTCACTGACTCAATACAGGTAGGATAGGTCTTGCATGACACCATGAGTAGAATGGCTAGATCTTTGTTTCAATTGTTAGACTTTTTAATAGAGTTTTAATAATTGTTCTGTTTCCCCAGCATGCACTCCGATTTTGGTTGGAACAGGGTGTGGCAGGATTTGGGATTTGTGACACAGACGCTGCATATTCAGAAAAGGTCAGACTGTTGAGCAATGCTCAAAATTGGTTGCCATCCAATCAAAGCCAGACCAATTTATTTCAAGTTCATTCATTAGAAGCGCAGATGTTTAACTGAACGTTATCCATTCATGCCGTCTGTTCGTTTTAGACCCTGACCGAGTGGAGAGTTCTGGTCAAGGAGTTCAGCACATCAGATGATGAGAGGTGCTGTGGCAATGCGAACACTTCTAACATACAGTACAGACCAAATGATACACAACTCGCATACTGTTATCCCTGTGTTCGTTAAAAGGATCTCTTTGTTTTAATCACTAACATTGGTTGTTGTATGTGAGGAGTCTGTTTAGGATTGAGGAATATGTAGTTCATGTTTTATAGCAAAGTAGTTGCGGTTGAAGTTGGAATGAAACCTGTGTGTCATCTGTGCAGGATTGTAGTGGTGAAACAAACAGGAGAGTCACTACCTGCCCTGAATACCTCTAGCACGTCAGTCAACAGCTCATTGGTGGAGCTAGTTATGATGTCACTACTGCCGCACGAGCATCACCTCCTGTCCGGGCAGGAAGTGGCCATTGCTGTGGAGAGACACCTGTCGACATCCCACAGCGAACTTTGGCCCAGTTGGACGGTAATGACCTGACCATTCTTTCTGTTCATTCTATCACAAAGTATAGGCCAGTGAGGATGGTGTCCAACTCCTTATTTATTGGCAAAATTACATCAATGGGGGGGGGGGGGTGTGTGTTGCCAGGTGGGCGGTGAAGCATCACCGGTGTTGCACAGAATACTCCTGGTTCTGATGATGACACTACCTGGATCACCTGTTGTCAAATACGGAGAAGAAATAGTTCATTCACCGGTAAGAGAGCTGAGTCCTAGGGATGCAATACAGACTAACTGCATCTGATGTGATCATGCTTTAGTACAGTGGAACACCATTGAATCGTTTTCTTTCTGTGGTGAAGAATGTGTCTGCAGACATGCGCTGGGAACGTGAGGCAGACAAGACCAATGGACTGAACAACTCTGTTGGGGTGAGTAGTCTAAGTAAAATAATATGAAATTTGTTAGCCTTCATATACCCACAGTATTTCCATATCTGAGCTCAGTGGTTCTAGGAACGTTGGCAAGTGGTTAAGAATGTTTATACCACAGAGAATCTCTCAGAAATGACAGGCCTATTTTTCCTTTGATCTGTTTCTCTGTTTATGACCTCTTCTGTTCCTCCCTTCTTTCCTTCAGGAACAGAGGAAGCTCAAACGCTCTGCCTCGGCTCTGTTCAGCTCCCTCAGTGGCTCTCGCCTCAGAGAAGAATCTCTCCTTTATGGGAGCTTCACCTTTCTCCCCTTCAACACCACCTCCCTCCCCCCCTACTCCTCCAACTCCACTCTGGCCCCCCCGTCGGCCCCTGTGCTTGCCTTCCTGCGCTCTTGGGGCTGTGTCCACTTCCTGGTGCTGCTCAACCTTGGGCCTGAGGCCCAAGCCCTGGACCCAGCCTGGGCTCTCAGCCTTCCCACTGCTGGGGTGTTTGTGACCAGCACAGGGATGGACCGCCTGGGCGGCACCTCCCTGGAAACACTGAGGCTCCAGCCAGAGGAGGCCATAGTCATCAAACTGTTTGAGTCTGGCAGCTACTCCTCCTAGGGCCTATGGTCTGGGGCATTGGGCAGAGTGAGAGGGGCTTGGATTGGATGCAGGAGAGGATAACTAGGCAGAAATAGGAACTATTTAGCCATCTATTCTGTTTCTTTTCTTTTGAGGCTGTATCAAAATGTCAAAACATTCTTAAAATAATAAATCATTGTTTATCATTTGTTCTGATGACATGGTCAACTTCAGAGGGTGCCAAGTATTTGGACAACAATGCAAACACTTGGCGGGGAATTTGAAGGCTATGGCTGAGTTTACAGTCAGTCCAATTTGATATTATTTCCTGCAATTGGTATTTTGACCAATAACAGCCGATCTTTTGCAGAGCTGATCTGATTTGTCACTAATTGGTATTTTGACCAAAGATTAGAATTGGGCTGCCTGTGTATGAACATGGCAGTTTACTGTAAATTATCGTAACACACTTGACTCAACAGTTGATTTCAACATGATTCAGTTGAGAAACAACAAAAATTGTATGATGTCTCCTGAGGTATGTAGCTGGGTAATGTGGTGGAACACAGTAAACCACTGAATCAATCACAATGAGTGGTGGGAAGGTCACACATGTTTCTGGTTCCTCCATTGTACATTACTGCTTTGAGTGATATATTGGTGCCAAAAAGCAAAGTGGTTTGAAACGAAACCTGACGCCTACACTTCCTTTTTGCACTACTCATCCCTTCCAATTCTTGTTGTGGAGAAAAAGCTAGAAATAAATAATTATAGGCCAACCAAACCCAAACAGCATCAGCAGCCAACGGAATGAGCAGGG
Source organism: Hucho hucho (assembly GCA_003317085.1). Taxonomy (NCBI): domain Eukaryota; kingdom Metazoa; phylum Chordata; class Actinopteri; order Salmoniformes; family Salmonidae; genus Hucho; species Hucho hucho. The sequence goes on along the minus strand of QNTS01000032.1, from coordinate 1,106,319 downwards.
GATGACGAGACGAGCTCCGACTGGGAGAAATTATTTTGAACTGTCATCCAACTCGGAATTCCAAGTCGAAAACATATTTATGACCTGAAGATCATTGACATGATTTGACCTTATTTCCCCTGAGTTCCCAGTTGTGTTGAAAGAACAAATACAGAACTTGTTTTTGCGTGGATTCCGGGACGCGGTTAGCTTTTAACAGCTAGGACTGCTATTTCTTGTCCTGGAATTCGGCTTAACAGACCAGTTGTAGCCTACTTGACAGAGATCAAGCTAACACATTTGGTACCAGATGAGTTTTGCAATAGAGCCCTCTTTGTCTGGAGAAATAAATGAATGGTTCCAGCGCTGTAGGAGCTGTATTTATTACGCATTGTTTCAGGACAACCGGATCACTCAGAGTTCCAATGCCGCAATTGTTTACTTGCTGAGGATTATAGGCTTGAGGTGGCTTCCTTGATCACGCAGGTAGCCAGCCTATGTAAGAAACTAGGGGAAACGCAGAGTGGAAAGCAAATCCACATCAAGTAACTCATGCAAGCAGTAAAATTAGATTTAAAAAACATACCTTATGGAACAGCGGGGACTGTGAAGCAACACAAACAGGCACATGCATACACACACGATAGCATACGCACTATACACACGTACACATGGGTTTTGTGGAGTAGGGGCCTGAGGGCAAACACTGTTGTGAAATCTGTGAATGTATTGTAATGTTTTTAAACATGTATAAACTGCCTTAATTTGGCTGGACCCCAGGAAGAGTAGCTGCTGCCTTGAAGTATTTTACTGTGTTTGGTGTGAGTTGACCAGCCACAGGGGGATGCTATTGCACAAGTCAGGGCACTGCCATAGTATTTCCACTTTGTGTTGTGTGTCCCCAAGGGTGTAACCAAGCCAAACCCATTCATGTAATATCAGCATCTAAACATGAATTAGTTGAACCTGGTAGGAGTGCTTTCAAGAAACAGCCTTTATTTAGGCTGCGTTTAGACAGTGTAGTATTGACAGAAGAGCTGATCTGATTGGTCAAAAGACCAATTAGTGGAAGATCAGCATTAGGATGCCTGTGTAAATGCAGCCTAATACAGTCACATGATCAAAAACTACCTGCGGTAAACCCAACCGTTCTTACCTTTAACCCAAACTGCTGGCACTCATAACCTCTGACCATTACTCCTCAATTTGTTAATTCTCACTCCTTTAATTCCTCAGATAGTAATATTCAAGGTTTCCAATAATATCTGCCAATCACCAACCAGGTCTACAGACATAATAAAATCCCAAAACCATATTGTACCAGCTAACCCACAACCCCTCCAATTCCACAGAACTGTATATTGAGATATACACTGAGTATACAAAACATTTAGAACACCTGCTCTTTCCACGATTCATTGTTATTATTAGCAAAATAGCTGATCTTGTTTTTCAAGACCAATAAGTGGGAAAAATTATCAGAATTGGGCTGCCTGTGTAAACGCAGCCAATGTGTCTGGCATTTCCCTACAGTTCTTACACATCACATACCTACCTAAACCTATAAACCCAAGGGGTCATTCTGGCTGTGTTAAGACAGGCAGCCCAATTCTGGTCTTTTTTCACTAATTGACCAATCAGATCAGCTATGAAAAAGATCTAATGTGAAAAGATCTTATGTGATTGGTCAAAATACTATTTGGTGGAATAAAATATGTGACTGTTTGTCTAAATGCAGCCGTTGTGACCTCATTCTCAGGAAGGATCTGTTTTACATAATGGCATGCCTGTTCTCTCTTTCTCATGTTTCAAATCAGGTGAGCATGTGATATGGAATCCAATTCATCACACTGTGCGTTGTCGTCCACAACAAACTGCGCTCTCAGAGGAGGTAATTGTTATAGACAGGGCATGTTATTTTGAATGTACATTCTGCCTGTTCGGAAAGCTACATTTGTATTTAAAAATTGCATTATGTTTTGCTATTGAATTAGACATGGTCAAGTGAGGCTGGCCTGGCTGAATCATGGCAGTATTGTATGGAAGAATACAATCTGCGTACCATCACACATCAGAAGCATGGGTCTGAGGGCTGGCCATGGACGTTCTGCCGCCCTAGGCGAGACAAAAATCTGCCGATTTTTAACACATCTGGTTAGTAGGCTATATAAACAGTTCAATGTAAATATAACAGCCTAATATTTTCCATCTGATTACATTGATAAAATCACCAATGTCTCTATTAAATTAGTTTTTATATTTATTTGTGTGTTGATTGGGGGAAAACAGCATGCAATTAAGAGAATGTTGAGCTGAGAAAGTCTCAAAAGAAAGGTGGATAATGAAAATATAAGTTTCAGGGAATAATGGACAGAGAAATAGGCATTCTTACCACATTTCTCAATGTCAAGCCAGAGTGTCTTGTTTGCAACGCTGTTTGCAAATAATTGCATCTTAAACATCCTTATGAATCTAAGCATGGCACTTTCAAAAGTTACCTTTCCACCCAGACAGAGGCTCTACCGACGCAGAAAAATGTAAGCTTCAACTGCTGGCTACTCGTTCATTGTAAAACCCAACGACAAAAGTGCTTCCCTGAAACCTGCCTGGGTATAAACAGAAATCTATTTTCAGAAAGAGAAAAGCTAAATGAATATGAACAGAATAGCAAAGTACATATTTTTTTGTCTCCTAGAATATTATAGGCTGCAGTTTAGCTTCAGATTGTCATAGAGAGGAATCAATATATCCCCATATGCATCGGAGTCACGTCTTTCGCAGCCATTTTAGAGCTTGTTTCTACCATAAGGCATCACCAAGTTAAGCATTGTTATAGAACTGTCACACCCTGATCTGTTTCACCTGTCTTTGTGCTTGTCTCCACCCCCTCCAGGTGTCGCCCATCTTCCTCATTATCCCCAGTGTATTTATACCTGTGTTCTCTGTTTGTCTGTTGCCAGTTCATCTTGTCTTGTCAGATCTTACCAGCGTGTTTTCCTGTCTCCCTGCTTTATCAAGTTCTGTTGCCTAGTTTCGCCGGTTCTGACCATTCTGCCTGCCCTGACCCCGAGCCTGCCTGCCGTTCTGTACCAGCCTGACTCTGACCCGTTTACGAACCGCTGCCTGTCCTGACCCCGAGCCTGCCCGCTGTTCTGTACCTTATTGAGTCTGCCCTGGATTACGGACCTGTGCCTGACCTGTCTTTTGCCTGCCCCCTGTTTGGGTCAATAAACATCTGGGACTCTAGCTGTCTGCATCTGGGTCTTATCCTGAGTTCTAAAAAGAACACTTGATATATTCTGGATATTTTTATGTATTTCTTTCAAAATATAAAGCAAACAATAGATATAATTTTTGCCCTTTTCTTTAACAAAGAGTATGTGATACCCTCACTCACTTCGAGTCCTGGTTTTAGTCAAACACACCAAGCCCTTCCCAGACACGGAGGTATTTAATCAGTGCATGCGACAGTATTGGAGTATTTGGCTACACTGACATAATTGTGTCTGTCAAACAGGTAGGCTTACCACTTATTTTTTGGAATATGAAGAAATAGGCTCCAAATATATGTAATTCTATGTTTATGCCCATAAAAAATGTTTGTGCACACGTGCAAATATACAGTTGAAGTCAGAAGTTTACATACACTTAGGTTGGAGTCATTAAAACTAGTTTTCAACCACTCCACAAATTTCTTGTTAACAAACTATAGTTTTGGCAAGTCGGTTTGGACATCTACTTTGTGCATGACGCAAGTCATTTTTCCAACAATTGCTTACAAATTTTATTTTTATTTCACTTTATTTCACTTATAATTCACTGTATCGCAATTCCAGTGGGTCAGAAGTTTACATACACTAAGTTGACTGTGCCTTTAAACAGCTTGGAAAATTCCAGAAAATTATGTCATGGCTTTAGAAGCTTCTGATTCACTGATTGACATCATTTGAAAGGCAGCTCATCAAGGAAGAAGCCGCTGCTCCAAAACGTCATAAAAAAGCCAGACTACGGTTTGCAACTGCACATGGGGACAAAGATCGTAAAAAAGGGGAGGCTTGTGTGGGGGTGCTTTGCTGCAGGAGGGATTGGTGCACTTCACAAAATAGATGGCATCATGAGGAGGAAAATTATGTGGATATATTGAAGCAACATCTCAAGACATCAGTCAGGAAGTTAAAGCTTGGTTGCGAATGGGTCTTCCAAATGGACAATGACCCCAAGCATACTTCCTCCAAAGTTGTGGCAAAATGGCTTAAGGACAACAAAGTCAAGGTATTGGAGTGGCCATCACAAAGCCCTGACTTCAATTCTATAGAAAATTTGTGGGCAGAACTGAAAAAGCGTGTGGGAGCAAGGAGACCTACAAACCTGACTCAGTTACACCAGCTCTGTCAGGAGGAATGGGCCAAAATAGCAATATAGCACAGTAGACCACATGTCTTTCTTATGCACAAACACAAACACAGAGACATGGCATGCACGCAACAACAAGACATGCACACGTGTGTGCACACTCAAACGGATTCAATCAGGGAAAGTATTTAATATTTTCATTACTTATAACCTAAACCTGATTCTTATCTTCCAAATAACAAACCCAGGAAAATAAATTTAATAGAGGAAAGAAAATATATACAACATCATAGTGTGGTTTTCCCCAAATTAAGCAACCAGATAGCCTTTCTTCAGGACAGCTTCAACAGCAGAATAGATTTCACAACAGAAATGGGAAAGACCACATCTACTTCATTTTGATCAAATTTATTTTTGGCAGTCGTTGAACAAAAATATATTATTGTCCATAATAGTCAAACTGCAGTTCCCAGACAGACTGAAGAAAAAGCATACAGTCCATCATACAGTTGCATTCTCTCCAACTGGAATGTCTGTCGTTGGAAGATTCCACAATGCTGGAAACTTTGAGTATCTACAGTATGAGATCTATCTCTGTGTCCTCAATAACGATCTACTTTTGATTACAGAAGAGACAAATGGGACCACATCACAGCACATTTTCCTTTCTATCCATCACTCTTCAAGGTTGAAATATAACTCTTTCCTTTTTGTGACATCCAGAAATGCATGATATAAAACCATGATTAAACCTCTATATTATATCATGATTTTCTTTATATTAAACCTTACACTTTCTGACATTAGCTAATGAATTGAGCTGAGGGAAGTGTCCAGTAAAATAGGGACTTAAATTACATTTAACGCTGAGTCAGACTTGCTTGGTCACCTCATCTACAGTACATGTTGTGTACACATCTAAAAAGAGATGTCATCAACAAAGAAGTGTTTGGGGGCTGTTCTAATATACTGTGAATATGTCACAGCTAATAGTGCCTTATTGCATTATTATACAGTTTCATAATACTCTTTCACTAAATCCATATTCATAGTGTATGAATATCATCATACTATCAACAAACTATCTGTTGATAAGCAACTGCTTGCTAAGGTAAGAGGTCTAGAATAAAGGTTAGGGTAAGGGGTTAAGGTTGGGTTAGGGTAAGGATTAAGTTTAGGGTCAGGATAAGGGTTAAGGCTTAGTAGATAGTTAGTTGAAACACTACTGAGTCTTTAGAGCATCTACAGATGGACTATCCAAATAAAGTGTTAACAAATATGTTTATCTGGTAATATAACACTTCATAAAAGCCCAGACCAGCTGATTTACTGTTTTCATTTCAATTCATAAATGGAAATCACAGAGAGGTAAAGTAAATCCAGACCACTGACGATAAACTGTAAAACAAACCAATTTCCAGTCATCTCCATGAAGGATCTTAATCTCATAATAGTAATGGTCATTCCTCATGATTTGTCTGTCTGTCTGTCTGTCTGTGATAGGAGGTGGTCAACCTTTCATAAGTCAATCTGATCATGTGCCACATCATCCTTCTTGACTGAGGGCATGTTTTGATTCTGATTCAGCCGAGGCAGGGAAACAATGTTTACCAGACAGGGGAAACACAGACGGAACAAACACAGGGCCAGAAAACAGACACACCCACGGCTTATGCCTGAGCCAAGACAAAGCAATTGGCTTGATGTTCATGACTTCATGATGAATGGTGATACCTTTATAGCAAATAAGGAGGTATTGGGACAAAAAGTTAATGAGTTTGAGAGTTGTTCCCTGAAACCAGTGTAATATCCATTAGAAAGTCAATGAATCAATTCTGACTGAACGATTTCATACTGGGACATCACACACGTAAAGGGACCTGGGCTGATGTCACTGAAACAATACGTAAATCCAATTACATCTCTTTAGAGGACTTTCAGTCCGTGGTCGAAGTAGCTCCAGTCAGGTATGTTTGAGGGTATAAACAACTCTGGGATCGTCTGGAACAGTTTGAGTCACATTCCATTTAGCCTCAATTGTCAACCTCAATTTTGACTGTTAAGGACTGATTTCCTGTGGTCTTTATAAACAATACCAGTCCAATGTTCTCTCCTTGGCCAGATAGGAGATAGAGACTTCTAGCGATGCAGTTGTGTCTGCATCATACCGTTAGAATGCCCACTCCTGTTGTGGTTAATGGCTGGATTGCTCACCAACATCTGTCTTTGTGTGTGTGTGTGTGTGTGTGTGTGTGTGTGTGTGGACTCGCAAATGTGCATGCCTGTGTGTGTGCTTGTGTGGGCTTGCATGCATAAGAGAGTGCACAACATCACACTCTGTCTCAGAGCTGCTGTATTTCTTGCTACTTCGAACCTTGACTAGCTTCTACTCTACTCTCTGAAGGACATGACAAACCAGTCTTAATATACTTAATAAACAGATCACAGGTGAGATGTCACCATCTGTGAGTGAGCAGAGCAGAGCACTGAGCAGACTTCAAAGAAACAGCAGCATTCTTCTGGAGTTTGGTTTTTCCCAGGCTAACTCCCGGCCAGGAACATCATCACTGTGCGGCCAAACCGGAGATGCACACAGAGTGCTTTGGTGTTTACGCTATTACCATCAGTACTGACGTCCCAGGCCAGGGCTCTTGTTAAATAATTTCAGAGAGATATTTAACGTCAGTAATGTAAAAATATGGCTGTCAAAGGCTTCAATTCTGCAGTTTATTTCCAATAGTCCACTTCTCGTTTCTATTTCTGTTTCTCCTCTGGGTTCTGGCGAAGTATCCAAACAGGCACTGAACCCATTACAGACCAGGGCAGCTGTAACAGTGGAACTTCATGAAATTCAAGACCAAAGTGACTTCATAGTGGGTTGTTGCCATGATGCATTTATTAAATTCAAATAATACTTCACAAGGTCACATTATGTGGGTTGGAGGTTGTTATCATGTGCAGTATTCAGCCATCGGACCACTTACCCAACCTGTTTGTTCTTCAACCAATGAAGCATAACAGCAATAACCGAAGACGTCGATAGATACCAATCAATAATGTACCGTATGTTCTTTGAACGTGTTCCTCACAGAGAGTAAACCCTATGATCCTGGGGCAACAGGCATAGGTTTAACATGCTCTACCTCTACCATTATCCTCAGCTTACTCATAAGCTACTGTACATCATGAAACGGGTGTGTCTAATCCTGAATGCTTGTTGGTTAAAACCGCATTCCAGTCGGTGTCTATTCCACAAGTTGCCACCGGTTAAAATCTATGACGTTAAAATGCCTATTTATTCTGTTCCATCTGACTGCGCAATCCACTGTCTCATCAGCCCAGCCAGGCAATTTATAAACTTGATCTCCACTATAAAAAGCATCTAGACAGTATCTCACGTTTCTTTTAGGCTAACATTTTGTTTTCAACAGAGTACATTTGCATAAACCTTGCTGTCTGTCTCTCACACAGACATTTGCAACATTGTTTCAATATTCAAAATCATTCTCCAGCTGTCCCATAGTAATGCATACAACTCTCCTTCCGTGGCCTACAACTGCTCTTAAACACAAGTAAAACTAAATGCATGCTCTTCAACTCTTATCTCAGCTCGCTGGTCACCATAGCAGCACCAACCCGTAGCACGCGCTCCAGCAGGTATATCTCACTGGTCACCCCCAAAGCCAATTCCTCCTTTGGCTGACTCTCCTTCCAGTTCTCTGCTGCCAATGACTGGAACGAACTACAAAAATCTCTAAAACTGGAGACACTTATCTCCCTCACCAGCTTTAAGCACCAGCTGTCAGAGCAGTTCACAGACCCCTGCACCTGTTTATAGCACATCTGTAAATAGCCCAAACAACTACCTCATCCCCTACTGTATTCATTTATTTATCTTGTTCCTTTGCACCCCAGTTTTTCTACATTGCACATTCAACTACTGCACATCTACCATTCCAGTGTTTAAATGCTATATTGTAATTACTTTGCCACCATGGCCTATTTATTGCCTTACCTTCCTTTTCCTACCTCATTTGCACTCTTTGTATATAGATTTGTTTTTCCTACTGTATTATTGACTGTATGTTTGTTTATTCCATGTGTAACTCTGTGTTGTTGTATGTGTTGTACTGCTTTGCTTTATCTTGGCCAGGTCGCAGTTGTAAATGAGAACTTGTTCTCAACTTGCCTACCTGGTTAAATAAAGGTGAAATAAAAAAATAAAAAAATAAAAATGAATGTGTCAGGAGTCGGGACAAGACAGGCAGGCAGGCAGCTTTCCTCAGCCAGTCGAAATCATGAACCAGCTGGCATAATCTTTACGGATATATACAAAGAAATGTAAATTGAAAAAACGAAAACGAAGTACAGCTAGTTTGCAGTCTTTCTAGCTTCAGTTTGAAGTGATTGTGTTAGCCTTGTTGTTGGCTAGCTAATCTGAACAACAGTGTCCTGACGAGAGAGCACATTTTCTATGCCAGGCAAAATCGCGCCTCATTAGCTCATTGTTATGGAAGCTTCCAAATAAATGTCACTAGAAAGCAGCTGAAAAAAACCCAAATGCAGCTACTGTTGTTATTCTGGCTGCACTGTTTGATGTGACTGTAAATTAACCGTAGTTGGCTCGCTAGCAAGCAAGGGATAAGAACATTTCCTGCCAGTATGGCAATGGAAAATTTAGAATCTAGGGTAGCAACCCTAGATTTGTGTTGGGGCTATATCTTGAGGAAGGATGAAATACTGTAGTATGAATACATGTATAATTTTTTTTTTTTTAATGAAAATATGTCAACCATTATTTCAATATGTTGGTAACTCGTTGTATAAAATGTATAATGCCCTCAAAGCCAGTGTTTGGAGGATATATTGGCACGGTTTGCTAATATTGGCACGGTTTGCTAACAACACCCTTGCCCATATATCTTCCAAACACCGGCTTCTCGTGCATTATCACTTAATTAAAGACCCAGTACTCCAACGAACACAGAGGCTCTGCAATGAATCAACATATTGCCCCAAATGTCTGCAACCATCTATCTCAATATGGGGCTATGTAAATAACATGAGAGTTATGCCATCGGTGGTGTAGTTGGTATGCTTATGCTGGTCTCCCTGGTTCTGCGTGCCTATTCTCTCCATGGCCCGTGCCCTCACTACGGCTTTGTCTGGGTGGTGTTTATTTAAAAGATGCCACTGTGTTTTGTTTTATGGGCAGTAGACTTGTAAACACTCCTCTCAGTGATAATCTGTGAGGGCTTTTTCCCCTCTCGTGGTGCCAGGGAGCATGGGGGAATGATAGAGGGACGGGATGGACAGATCGGGGGAAAGGGGTAGAGGCCTTAGCTTTTATTTATTGCATGCCCTGCTTACATGTTTGAAAAGAGAAAGTGGCCGACATGAGGAAAATGCTCCACATCAAACATTTTGGTACAGTCTTGTTGCTACATCAAAGGTACTGCATGTGTTCGGGCATTTCAAAGTGCAGGCCCTATTGTGACATTTCACAGCATCTTTTTGGCCAGTACCTCAAGCGAAATGCTGTGTGTCACACAACTAAGAAGCAGAGCCAGCCCATTTAAATGACAAACGGTTAGCTGCATGATGGGACATTGGTTATAGAAACAAACTCTTACCACAACCCAACAACCATTGGGTGAAAAATTGGTCCACCATTCAATGCATTACAGTCCAGAAAATGACTGCTTAAAAGGTGGAAGGTAAACAATGCTGCAGAGGCAAAACAGAGCTACCCGAATGTTATTACTAATTTGGCAGCTATGACGGGTTATGTCTGACGGCAGCGTTCCGCAATGGAAAAGTACCCACAATGGAGAACGGTAGCAGGTGCACTTAGTGTGAAGCTGCTGCTGATTTTTGGATTTTTCCAGATAACTCCAACACACTCTGTGGGCATATAAATATTTTATAATGAGAGCCTGTAACAGGCCTCGGTAGTCAGACTGATCATTCCTGGAGACTGTGTGTATCCTACTGTTGGCAACATCATGTGTCAGATGTTGTTCAAAATTAGCTCTGTGGGACAAACTAGCGCCTCAGGGTGCAGATGAGACAGACATGATGAAGCAGAGTGATGTTTTGATCAAACAGGTGGAGGAGGTAAAGCTCAGTTCTCCCTTCTGTGAAAAGAACTTCACACACACACGCACTCGGAAGTACAGTGTTTCAAATACATTCAGTATGTCAGTAAATTTAATTTACATTGCATTATTCAGTAACCACATTTTGAAATGAATACTAACAAATAACTCAAATGCTCATAACATTTTATTGATGAAGTATTCCACTAAATGAAAGAAGACAGAATTGTATTTTTGACCAATGCCAGCTGACAGTATTTACTTTTCCATCTGTGTTGCATTCTGACATCTTCTTCAATTTGAGGTCTGGGATGTACGCCATGTGGTTTTCTTTGCCATATGCCTTTTTCAACAGATTTTCTCTTTCTTTCTCCCTCTGTTTCTTTTGGTTATAGTTCCTTGCCACCTCATCCAGGTGGGCTTTCACCCTCTCCTTATTCTTCCTCACTTCTTCCTTACTCTCTGCTTTTCTAGCTCTGAGTAGCTCTTTCTTGTTGTTCTTCTCCAAAATCTCTCTTTCTTTCCTCTCCTTTTCCCCCCTGCTTTGCCCTGACTCTCTGGGCAGTTTTAGTTTCATTAATGTTAGACAGTGATCTGAGATATTATTATTACTCATTCTCTATCATGCAGTCACCTTAATCTGATGAATCTGATAGTATAACCATTAGGAGGTGACTTGTGACCTCCCTGAAGTGTGACTGGTTAAATGGAGTACTGTACCTATGGCTGCTCCTTCTCTCCGAACCTCAGGACAGTCTGCATTTGGTACAGCTTTACAGTGTGTATGCCTCCTTCATCCTCTCCACCATTTCTCTCTTCTCTACTGCCCATCTGTCTTTCTCCCTTTGCATTTTCTCAATTTCACTATTTGTTCTCTCCCGCTCACCTGTAATCTCCAACCTCACCTTTTTCATCTCCCATCCCTTCTTCTCTTGTCCATGCAGGCAACGAATCCTCATCTTTTCTTTTCCAGAGCCTCTATCGCTCTCTCCTTTTCTCTCAGCTCGATCTTACACTCCTCTGCTGCCTGTGTGATCCTTCTATTAATCTCCTCCTTCTCCTTTATCCATCTTTCCCCCCGTTGATCCCAGATTCTTCGTAGGCCAGCCTTGGCCTTGGCCCATCTCCCCCTGTCCTCCTTCCTTACTAGCGTCTAATTCCTCTCCAGGTCTGCTTTGGCCAAATCTGTCTTCAAACCATTTCTTATGAGGTTCCATCCATTCCTCTCGCTCACACTCTCCTTCACCATCCTTTCATTCTCAGCTAACAGTCTTTTCTTGTTCCCCACTCTCAACTTCCATAATTTGGCCAAGGACATCTTCACCTTTGATACCTTGTTCATCATCGTTTGTGTGTCGGCTGCTGCGCTTTCTCTGTGTTTGTCCAACACCTCTCGCTGCCTTTCATTCTCTGCTAAAAGCCTTGTGTTCTCCACAGTCAACTTCCCTATCTTGGCCAAGTGCAGTATTGTACCCTATCGTCACCTTCGTCATCTTGACTTTATATTTTCTTTGTCTGCCACTAAGCTTTCTCTGTTTCTCCAACATCTCTCTCTTCCTTTCATTCTCAGCTAACAGCTTAGTACTCTCCACTGTCACCTCTCCTCTCTTGGCCAAGTTCAGTATGTTCTGCACCTTCAGCTTTGCCATCTTGAGCTCCATCTTCTTTCTGTTTGACACTACGCTTTCTCTATGTTTCTCAAACAACTCTCTCTCTAGCTTCCGTTGGTTGTGGTGTACCTCAATAGAAGCCTCAGTCTCCCTTATCTGCCTCAGCAACTCTTTAATTAGCCTTTCTCTTTCTTGTTCTGATTCCACCCTCACCTTGTTGACTTTCTCCAACACCTCTCTCTCCAGCTTCCCAGTTACAAGTCTCAATCACCTTTCTCGTTCTCAGCAGCCCTTCCATTTCTCTTTGTCTTTCTTTCTCTCATTCCTCCCTCACCGTGTTGCCTTTCTCCATCTCCTCACATTCAGTCAATTATTTCTCCAGTTTACTAACCCCTCTCCGCATTGATATATGGAGAAACATGTATTGGTTATTTTTTTATTTGTTCCTATCGTTTTCTTAAAACTGTCTGACCATGCCAGAATTCAAACTTCAGTTACCCTCAGGGTACTTGGTATAATCTAGTAAATGCTAGTGAGTAGGCCTACTTTTACGGATTTACTTAAAAGCCTGAATTTTTTTACACATTGGGCTTTTATTTTCTTACCAGCTGTTTGCGGGATTCAGTCTCCAGATGCAGTCTCACCTCCGCGAATTCCGTCCAATTACAAAGAGTTTAAAAAGTATACAATGAAGTTATGGTTTAGTGAATGATTACGTTTTTTTTTCGTTGGTTCTTCTGTTTGTTGTAACATTCTAGGGTTTTAATATTTAGCCCATGAATCTAGCTTATTTGTTGCATCATAATGAGATTGGAATTGTGGTTTGAATTCTGTATTCTGGTTTAAAATCTCAAAATTCAAAAGATTTTAGAACGATATTTAAAACATTCCTAATGACGTTATACAAAGCCGCACACAACCCTTGACCATTCATTTATAAATCATTCATTCTCCGGAAAATAAATTCGGTCTATTTCTAATAGATTCAAAATAAAGATTACTTTGTATATAGAAAATTGTCCACGGTGGTCCTTGTGGTTCATCAATAGGTGGCCGTCCCCTCTTAATGTTTTATTGGTTGCGTAATGGTTAGAGAAAAATAAAGAATAAAACGATTTTGCCATATGCAAATAATGAAACATTTAAAAAACTACCAAAATTACCTCGAAAAACGAACGGTCGTGTATAATTTCTAATAAGTCATCTGACCTAAAGTAGTACTTTTTTAACAGTCTCGGAGCCTGCGAGAGAGAGAATGAACGTGAGTGAGTAAAAGAGAGAAAGGGAGAGCAGGCTACGCGTGGGCGCGAGGGAGATAGCGGGAAGTGGCACGCGCACCACCGGGTTTATCGTTAGATGTCAGACAGATGCGTGCGACAGTCGGAGAGTTTGACTTTCAGAGGAAGGACCAAAGATAGCGTTTGCACTGTCGCTAACGAGGGCTGTAGGACATACTGATCAAAAGGTAAGGAATAGCAGTTGATATTTGTCGCCAATTGAGAGCCGTCTGGTAAGAGTTGAGAGCTTGTTTCGTTCTTATACACAGTGTTATGTATTACTCATAAATGCGAATATCATTTGAACTGCCATTACGTCGATTTTCTGGATTCTATAGGCATAGATATACATTTTGCGCAATGGAGCCAACATACCAACATATTTAAAAATAGGATTTATAGAACCGTTTTTAGACCTTGGGGACTTTCGAAACTTAGCAGAAGAGCAACAAGAGTAACGGGCACAATTTGGGCGAAATCCACTGAATCACACTTATTCAGAAATGCCATCCCATTGGTCACTGACTTCAGTTAGTGATGTTTAGTTTTGATTTACATTTGGTTGAGTTATCACTAACGTGAATTCAACAAAACATGCCACCGTGTCATTGGATTTAGGCAAAAGGTTATGTGAAAAAAAGACGAAATTCCCTATGTGGATGACTTTTTTTCAAATCCAATCAGTTTTCCAAGTTGATTCAAGGTCATCATATTGAATGGGTTGAAATGACATTGATTCAATCCGTTTTTGCTCAGTAGGATGGGTCCTAAGACTTACCCCAGCCTCTTCTGCTGCCAAAAAAGGGTGACTTTGAGAGCTTGAGGGGGCAACACCACAACACAACCCTTACAGCCTGACACACACACACACACACACAACCAACACAAACACACACTGAACCTCCAGCCATGCTGTTGAACGAGAGCTGTGAGAACAGCACCCATATCCACACGGACGGGAACCCGGTGGTGAGCACAGTGATGTTCATCCTGGGGGTGATGGGGAACTTCATCGCCCTGGCCATCCTGGGGGTCCACCAGAAGGAGCGGCGCACCAAGTCCTCCGTCTTCTGCATCCTGGTGACGGGGCTGGCCCTGACTGACCTGCTGGGAACCTGTTTCCTCAGCCCCCTGGTGTTTGTGTGCTACGCCCGCCAGCGATCCCTGCTGGGGCTCACTGGGGACCAGGGACTCTGTGGTCTCTTCGCCTTTGCCATGACCTTCTTCGGCCTGGCCTCCATGCTCATCTTGTGTGCCATGGCCGTGGAGCGCTGCCTGGCCATCAGCCACCCCTATTTTTACTCCAAGTGTGTCCGACGCAGCTTCGCTAAGGTGGCCCTGCTGCTTATCTACATCTTCACCTGCGCCTTCTGTGTTTTGCCATTCTTCGGCTTTGGCCGCCACAAGCAGTACTGCCCGGGCACGTGGTGCTTCATCAAGATGGAGGCGGCAGGCGAGGGGGTGGACGAAGAGAGGAAGGTTCTGGCGTTCTCGCTGTCTTACGCTTCGCTCATGGCGCTGCTGATCGTGGCAGTGTTTGTGTGCAATGGCTCGGTGATTGTCAGCCTGTGCCGGATGCACCGCAGCCAGATGACACGGCGTGGTTCAGTGGTGAACGGAGGGAGGAAGAGGAAGATAAGTCTGGGCTGGTTCGGACAGGGGGAGGAGGAGATGGACCACCTGATGCTGCTGGCCTCCATGACGGTCATCTTCGTTGTCTGCTCCTTGCCGCTCACTGTGAGTTGACCTCTCTCTCTCTCACCCATATCCCTGTGTGTTTGTTGTTGTGTGTGTTTGTTAATGTGTGTGCATGTTTATGTGTGCGTACGTGTGCCCCCTGGCTATGACTGACACATCATCTGTGACTCAAACTCTGTGACTTTCACTGTATTTACTCACTTTTCCTGTGACTGGATTCTTTCTCTGACTAACTCTTGAATCTTTAACTCTTTGTGTCTCTTCAATTGTTTTATCCTCTCTGTCTGGATCTCTCCGTATGTGATTCTGTCTGATACCTAGTCATGACCCTAGAGTACACTGTCATACTGTAGCTATTAGACATTCAAAACCACTTCTCTCAACTCCTGATATCACTCTATACACACATAATGTTAGCATTCTGTGTAAATAATGGCATGCCGTGCCGTCTCGCTCACTGTTAGACCGCTTTGGTGTTTTGATATTGAAGTGAAATGAGAATCGCCCTGTTTTTAAGATAGTATCACATCTGGGAGAAACCTTTGTTCCCAGGAAGAAACTGTTTAGAAAAACAAGCGGGCCAGTCTCCTCTCCTCTACTCCCATGAGGCCGTTCATTATAACATATCCACTCCCCAGAGAGGTTTATCCCTTGGTTGCATAACCAGACAGTCATTATTTGGATTGTAAATAAAACCGAATTTTGATGTTTTGTCCCTCTAATTGAGAGGTGTGTGCTAAATCTGTCAGCCCTGGATCTGGCCCCTCCCTCCCTTTCCAGAGGGCCATGAGTCGGGTCCTTGCTTGGGCTCTCCCTACCTGTGGGTGCTGTTCACTTGGTTTGACACTGAGCTTTTGGAGGCACCTTCCTGTCCCTGTCTCTGGCCACACACACACACACACACACACACACACACACACACACACACACACACATAAATATAGACATTTGTTGAAATACAGATAAAGTGAGGGTTGATATCCAAACCAATCTATGTTTTGCTGAAAGTCACTGTTTGAGTGTAAAGATATAAGCCTGGTATCCTTGGTTACACACTAAATAAGCTTGTCAGTTTGCTTTTGATTTAAGTTCAATCATTGATTTGTGCAACTAAGGACATTCCAGTTACCAAAGTAGTTAAAGAGTAACTACAAGGAATGAGGGTAATTGACTGTAATGTCAACTGTTCCCTTTTTCTTTAAGTCATTCAATACCAACCATCTCCCTGAGGTCTCGCTGCAGCCTGTGGGTGATACACCATGAGGAACTCTGTTAGTGCAGTCTCAGTCGGGATCTGTGGTTGATATCTGAGGGAAATATACAGGCACGTCCTGACTCCTGAGTCATTCCTTCGACTAGACGGTATCTGTGGGGGTAGAATTTCCTCCACCTTCCAGCAATGATTTGGCATACCTGTTGAAATTCAAAGCTAACCAAATACTACTAAATGTGTAGGTAGTCAGCTTGATTCACATGCAGACGGAAAGAAACATTCCCCTGCAGATTGCACCTGGGTCTGTGATACCTGAGCAGGGCTGGCTCCAGGCATAAGTGACATAAGCAGTCACTTAGGGCCCCAGGCTGCTAGGGGCCCCAACCCCCCAAAATGTCTAATATATATATTATTAAACATTTTTTGTAACTCAGTCTGGGTCTCAACTTACTGTAAATTCAGAGCGTTCACAGGACACACTGGACGCTCACACTACTCGCCCTAGCAAAGCTGGTTAGGCTGTTTTCATGTTATCCAAGTTCTGGCAACAATTGAATTCCTTTTTTTGCCAACGTTTACTGACACCGGCCATATTAAACGGGTGTTGAGCGTTTGTAAATTCATCCGTTATTCTGCGCTCTGGCACACTCAGACGAGAGTGCTCTGAAATCAGAGTTGATGGCCAGACTGAATTTATGAACATATTGGAAATGGTTACTTGCAGAGTGGAGTCTTTTGTTAAGACATGTAGCTAGGTAAATAATGAACCATAATCCCAACTCATGACGTTACTACCCTGCATGAATCTGCAGGTAGCTACCCAACCAGGTTCAATGTTAGCTAGCTAACATTAGGCTATAAATAGCCAAGCAAATGGCTCTGAGATACGAATAATAAGATCATACACGTAACGTTAGCTAGCGAGCCAGCCAGCTAGTTAGCTAACAGTACACTTTAACTTGAAATGTAACATCTGAAAATGTAACTAGCTAGACTATCTTACCCGTATACGTCATGGTTGGACGCTTCTCCCTGTCACGGATGCCATGGTTGCCCTTAGTTTGAAGATGTAATCCGGGGACAGGTGTTTCCTCCATCCATCTGTGCATCAGTAATTTTTCTCTTGTTATGTCAGCCACTGACATTCACTCAATTAGCAATGACAGCTAATCATTTTTCGATTGGTAAGTTAGTCTAGCCAGCTATCTAAACTTGCAGTAATCATACCAACCAGGCACGCCAAATCTCGTTTAGGGCTCCCAAAAGGCTAGAGCCGGCCCTGCCTGAGGGAAATAATTTAAGCCAGGATACATCCTGAGTGTCATGTCAAGGCCGTTAATCTGGTGAATAATTTAATAGCCTGTTATTAAGGAATCACCCAACTGACTGACACACACAACACCTCAGACATGCAACACTGCCGGTGTCTGTGTGCGTGTGTGTGTGTGGGGGGGAGGGTGCATGTATGTGTGCCTGCGCGTGCGTATGTGAATGTGACTATGAATGGATGAGAGCGAGGTAATGGAGGAGTGTGTATCGGATGAGTGCAGTTCAGCACAGTGCATGTCAAGGCAGTAGTCCCTCCTCCCAGCTAAGCCCAGCTGCTTGACCTACAGCCCCAGGACTGTAGTTAGGATGTGGGGTTAGAGTGTAAAACTGCCTGCCTTTCTGGAGCTGAAAGACTGTTGGAACATGACGGAAACCTGAGCAAAAGAAGATGCAGGATGGAGGAAAGAAACTGTAGTTTTGGAACTATAACTCCCTCTTTAATATGGTAGAGTGTATTTGTATTTATTATGGATCCCCATTAGCTGCTGCCAATGCAGCTGCTACTCTTCCTGTGGTCCCGCAAAATTAAGGAAGTTATACAATTTTAAAAACATTACAATACATTCACAGATTTCACAACACACTGTGTGCCCTCAGGCCCTTACTCCACCAATACCACATATCTACAATAGAAAATCCATGTGTGTATAGTGTGTGTGTGTATGCATGTGTCTGTGCCTATGTTTGTGTTGCTTCACAGTCCCTGCTGTTCCATAAGGTGTTTTTTTTTAAATCTAATTTTACTGCTTGCATCAGTTATTTGATGTGGAATAGAGTTCCATTTAGTTATGGCTCTATGTAGTAGTGTGTGCCTCCCATAGTCTGTTCTGGACTTGGGGACTGTGAAGAGAGCTCTTGTGACATTTAAAAAATATATATATATATCTTTATTTTACTAGGCAAGTCAGTTAAGAACAAATTCTTATTTTCATTGACAGCCTTTCGGTTACTAGTCCAATGCTCTAACCACTAGGCTACCCTGCCGCCCCTGGGGTATGCATGGGGTATGCATGGGTGTCCGAGCTGTGCGCCAGTAGTTCAAACAGACGGCTTGGTGCATTCAACATGTCAATACCTCTCATAAATACAAGTAGTGATAGAGTCAATCTCTCCTCCGCTTTGAGCCAGGAGAGATTGACATGCATATTATTAATGTTAGCTCTCTGTGTACATCCAAGGGCCAGCCGTGCTGCACTGTTCTGAGCCAATTGCAATTTTCCTAGGTCCCTTTTTGTAGCACCTGACCACACAACTGTGTGTGACAAAACTAGGGCCTGTAGGACCTGCCTTGTTGATAATGCTGTTAAGAAGGTAGTGCAGAGCTTTATTATAGACAGTCTTCTCCCCATCTTTGCTACTACTGCATCAATATGTTTTGACCATGACAGTTTACAATCCAGGGTTACTCCAAGCAGTTTAGTCAGCTCAACTTTCTCAATTTCCACATTATTTATTACAAGATTTAGTTGAGGTTTAGGTGGTGATGCACCGATATGACATTTTTGGCCGATATCCCATATTTTCCTTGCCCCCCAAAAAATTATAACGATAACCGATATTAAAGTTTTTTGCTGACTTTTAAGCATTCTAGTACAGTTAAATAGTTAACACACACACATGGACGCAGCAGTCTAAGGCACTGCATCTCAGTGCAAGAGGTGTCACTACAGTCCCTGGTTCGAATACAGGCTGTATCACATCCGGACGTGATTGGGAGTCCCATAGTGCAGGGCGCACAATTGGCCCAGCGTTGTCCAGGCCGTCATTGTAAATAAGAATTTGTTCGTAACTGACTTGCCTAGTTAAATAAAGGTTTCACACACACACACCACACTGACCAAAAAGTTATTTTGTTGGCATTTACGTATGTCCCCATTACCAGTAAAACATAACCAAAACCTATTTCTTTCACTTACTTGCTGTGCTGTTTCATTGTTCATTTGTTCAGTAATTTCATTCTCAACCAGGATTTCTATGGAACTCCGTTTGGGTCTTTGCGTGTCAAAAAAGATACATGTCAAATAACACATCTGTTTCAGTAGCTATAGTTAGCTATCTAACTATATAGCTAAGTGTCATCATCTAAAATAACCCTAATTTGTAAGACAGTTCTTAGTCGATTAATGGTGGTCGGACCCATCTATGTGAAGCTAGCAACAATAACGATTAGCCACAATAGTGGACTTTGCGGTTAGCCTTCAAAATAAAAAATGGCATAATTATACTATTTGTATTCATTTGCACTACTGTCAATTACATACTTTTATTTTGAAGGCAAATCGCAAATTCCATTATTGTGCCTAATCCTTATTGTGGCGAGCTTCACAACACAACCCGGTGCGGTTGAGCCTCACTAGCCAGATGAAGCTAGCTGGCTGCTTATAAAATGTTAGCAACTTAACCCTGTTGCCCAAAGCTAACTAGCTATTTGTTTTCATGAACTGAAGTTCCAGTTCAATAGGCGAACAACAAGTGGCAACCTAGGTAATACTTACTCACAAGGATTCCTAAATCATTGCTAAGAATAATGAGAATGACTGCAGGTTCTACTGGTCATTGTTTTCAGGCTGGTTGTATTGGTGCTAGCTAAGTACCAAGCTAAAGCTAGCTACCCCAGAAGTTGTGGTCGAACAAATTATGCTTTATTACCAATGAGGTATTGTAAAGACATAGTTCGTTGCCGGTGTTTGCTTGTTTGCTGACTTTTTTGTACAGATTTGACAGTGCTACTGTATCTTTTTTGACACGCAAAGATCCAAACGGCGTTCCATAGTATGTATGTTGTGAAGCTAATAGCAGTAACTGTGTAACTCCGGTAGGGCAACATCTGAAAAATAGCGCACTTGATAGTGTGTACTGGTGCTCGACCAGTCGGCGAAAGCCAACATCACCCATGACAGAGAACTGTTGATTGTCAAGGGCAATGAATACCATTATATTGGCTTTAATGGATTTCACCTTTGAGTTGTCTCGCTGAAATTTAGTTTCTCTTTTAAATGACTGGTCGACTTGTTGACTGCTTGATCCACACAGCAGACATTGTGGGCTAGTTTAGGAATGGTGTGTTGCACGTGTAGCGCAAAATTGTACGTGGCGTCATTACGTCATGTAGCTACGTTATATAGGTATGCACGTCAGCTTTGACATCGGTTTTGCACATCAGGGCGTGAAACTAGACATCGGCCGATACCGATGCTGACATTTTTAGCTAATATCGCCCGATTCCGATATGTTCACTGATTTATATCATGCATCCCTAGGTTTAGGGTTTAGTGAATGATTTGTCCCGAATAGAATGCTTTTAGTTTTAGAAATATTTAAGACTAACTTATTCCTTGCCTCCCACTCTGAAACTAACTGCAGCTCTTTGTTAAGTGTTGCAGTAATTGCAGTCACTGTAGTAGCTGATGTGTATAGTGTTGAGTCATCCTACATACATGGCCTTACTCAAAGCCAGTGGTATGTTTTAGTCAAGATTGAAAAAGTAAGGGACCTAAACTGCTAAACCTGGGAAATTCCTGATTCTACCTGGATTATGTTGTAGAGGCTTCAATTAAAGAACACCTTGTGTGTTCTGTTAGACAAGTAACTCTTCATCCACATTATAGCAGGGGTGTAAAGCCATAACACATATGTTTTTACAGCAGCAGATAATGTCAAAAGCCGCACTGAAGTCTAAGAAAACAGCCCCCACAATCTTTTTATCGTCAATTTCTCTCAGCCAATCATCAGTCATTTGTGTAAGGCTGTGCTTGTTGAATGTCCTTCCCTATAAGCGTGCTGAAAGTATGTTGTCAATTTGTTTACTGTAAAATAGCATCTGGTCAAGCACAATATTTTCCAAAAGTTTACTTAGGTTTGGTAACAGGCTGATTGGTTGGCTATTTGAGCCAGTAAAGGGGGCTTTACTATTCTTAAGTAGCGGAATGACTTTTGCTTCCCTCCAGACCTGGGGGCACACACTTTCTAGTAGGCTTAAATGGAAAATATGGCAAATAGGAGTGGCAATGAGATTTTACTTAATACTCTTACCACTTCTGTCAATACTGAGCACACATACGTACAGTACACACACACTCAGACTCACAGGCAGGCCGCCGTCTCTCTGTCCAGTTCTTATTAATGGAATGCAAACACGTTGATGTAACACTATACAGTAGAGCACAATGCCAGGAGCTGAAGAATAGATGCTTTTCTCACAGCGGTCTGCTTTCAGCACCGCCACAAGATCTAGTGAGGCTGGCTGGAACAAGTGAATGTGAGAGAGATGGAAAGAAGAGATAAATAGGGTGCATTTGGCTGATAAGATGGGGATGTGTTTGCTTTCAGTATGTCTACTCTGCAAGGGATGGATGGGGTGAGGGAGGAGAGAGAGGAGAGAGAGAGGTTGAAAACCAGAAAGAGAGATGAGTGGCCTGGACTGATGCTGCTTGATACAGTGTAGGGCATTTCCATGTAAAAGCATA
This sequence comes from Hucho hucho, assembly GCA_003317085.1. Taxonomy (NCBI): domain Eukaryota; kingdom Metazoa; phylum Chordata; class Actinopteri; order Salmoniformes; family Salmonidae; genus Hucho; species Hucho hucho. The sequence continues at coordinate 1,084,296 of QNTS01000032.1, read as the reverse complement.
TCAAATTTGGTGTCAAATGAAAGCTAAGACTTTTTTTTTTTTCAAATTATTAAAGCATATATCAATTCTTCAACCATTTTCCATCTTAAAAATGTGGAATAAGTAAAGTCTTTCTGGTCAACTAGATGGAAAAGGGGTCTTGTCTTCTGTAAGTTTAAGAAATATTGCCTATTGTCTTGTCATTCTGTCACCAGAAATAATTAAAGTTTACAGAATTAACAAGTAAAGGTAGACCTACCAATTGTTTTTCCTGATAACAATTTACTTTATGATTTATTAGGTGATTAAAATGTGTCATTCTGTTACCAAATCTGTAACAGAATGACCAAAAAAGCAGTAACAGAATGACTGCAACTGAATTGGCTACAATGGGAATTCATAGTAGTCACAAACCACAGTTGGGTCACCTTCTACTGTCCTTTCTTCCACTGGCATACTGTTATGTTCAGCTCATAACTGTTTTCTTTCTGTTGCGGGGTGGTAAAAGCAAGAGTGTCTCTTCTCCCTCTCCATTTACTGTCACCTCTCCTAGCTCTAACTGACACCTACCCATGAGCCCCCTCTTTTTCCATTTACTGTAACCAGACCTTTCACCTACTGAAGACCGACTGACACCCGATGTTGAAAATGGACGTTGAAATTTGGTCAGTTCAAATCTGAACCAATCATAGCCCACTGAATCAACATTGTTTCAACGTCATTTAAATAAAAAAATGTGTGACCTTAATTTATCAATCAAGAACGAGGGAGGAGCGAAAAACCCGCAGACAATCGGAACTCCTTGGAATGAGTTTGACAAGTGTTATCGGATGTTAATCCACTTGACTTACTGTAGTTCAATAACCAAAATATATTTATTTAAACTCAAGGTGTCATGTCATAGCTAGCACCCCATTCTTTCTCCAACACTCTACTCAGCAAGTTGGATGCAGTCTATCACAGTGCCATCGGTTTTGTCACCAAAGCCCCATATACTACCCACCCCATCAGTGTCATGATGTCCTTGAGGAGCAGATTCAATGCATGAGCAGCACAGCCAAAGGGTGTGATGTGAGGGTAAGACTCCTCCACTTTAGACCAAGCAGCCTTCATGTTCGCAGCATTGTCTGTCACCAGTGCAAATACCTTCTGTGGTCCAAGGTCATTGATGACTTTCTTCAGCTCATCTGCAATGTAGAGACCGGTGTGTCTGTTCTGTCTGTGCTCTTGTAGAATACTGGTTGAGGGGTGGAGATGATGTAGTTAATTATTCCTTGCCCACGAACATTCAACCACCCATCAGAGTTGATTGCAGTACAGTCTGCTTTTTCTATGATTTGCTTGACCTTCACTTGAACTCTGTTGAACTCTGCATCCAGCAAATGAGTAGATAAAGTATGTCTGGTTGGAGGGGTGTATGCTGGGCGAAGAACATTCAGAAATCTCTTCCAATACACATTGCCTGTGAGCATCAGAGGTGAACCAGTTGCATACACAGCTCGAGCAAGACATTCATCAGCATTTCTCTGACTACGTTCCTCCATTGAATCAAAAACTTCTGATTCCAGGAGGACCATGAGTTGTTGCTATTGATAAGGTGTCTGATTCATCATTTTCACCTCGAATAGAAGTAGAGGCTTTTGTCAGAGGTTGCTTATTGTGAGCCCTGAGGGAAAATTATGCACTTGGCCAGATTATTCTGCATCTTTGTTGCATTCTTCACATATGATTTGGTGTAACAGTGTAGCTTCCGTCCCTCTCCTCACCCCTACCTGGGCTCGAACCAGGGACTCTCTGCACACATCGACAACAGCCACTCTCGGCGCATCGTTACCCATCGCTCCACAAAAGCCACGGCCCTTGCAGAGCAAGGGCAACAACTACTTCAAGGTTTCAGAGTGAGTGATGTCACCGAGTAAAAAACAACATACAATTCCATGTACAGATAAATAGTTAAGCAGTTAGATTAACAACTCCTTTGTTTTAAAATTAAACGTGTGGAAACAGGTGAATTAACACTCCTCAGTTAGCAGGCTCAAGCAAGCTAAAACCCACATGGTAACAAAAACTAACTAGCAGAAATTGTTAACAAGTTAGAAATGATTTAAACACACTTTGCGGTAGGCTACTATTTACTAGTTAACAACAAATCATGTATGTCATATAAAATATATTCACCCCACTCAGTATTGTAATCAAAACTTACCAGAAAGCATGTAGTCCTTGGCTCAGACAGTGTAGTAGTGTGGGCTCAAAAGCATTTCATTAGTGTGCAAGATCTTGAGAATCAGCTGTACCTTTATGTGATGGAAGAGTGCACTGTGCATGCAGAGGGTTGTAATTCCATTGAATTGGGGATAGTAGAATATGCCACAAGACCTAGAATTGCCTTATGTGTATCCCACAAAAAAGGTTCACTGTTATAAGCTAACTTTTTTTATGAATTTAAGCAAAATTCCCCAAATTCCCGGGCTTAACTTCCCATATAAAATTTCCAGAAATTTCCCGGAAAGTTTCCGACCCTTTGCAACCTTAGCCGGAGTATCACATTTAACAAACCAAACATTGAAATACCGTTATAGAAGGTAAAGTAAAAAGTCTAACCGGTCAATGCATCAATACTGGTCATAAATATCATAAAATACGGTATACTGCCCAGCCCTATTTACACTAGAGTTAACTGTAAATACTACAGTGGATACTACAGTAAAGTCAATATTTTATACTATAGTCTTTTTTTCATGTGGCTGAAGCAGCAGTTAGGGCACTTCAGGCTACTCATCAATACAGAGATCAGCAGGGTTCAAATTAGGAAAGGGGTGGGATCAGTGTATGCTCTTAGGAACTTCCATAACACTTTAGTGTACAGTAAGCTCAAAAGTGTTGAAATGTTCACATTGTCACCCACATACGCAAAACAGCTATCAACATCGGTCCAAACCGCTATGGACACGGACAAAAGATGCTTTGGTTGAATGACTCAGGTTATAGACATTTCGTACTGTGCCTTGCTCAGCAGAACAATATTAACCCATTTGTCTGCAATTATATGTTTGTGACCTCAGTAACCTTCAAGGATAATGGTTCATGGCTTTTGTAATGTTCCAATGAATTTTCTAGTGATTGTACAGCCAGCCTGAAAAATGTCATTTTCTTTCAGTCTGGAAATCACAATGTTTTTTATTTAAAAAAATGTATGTAACATTTATTTAACTATGGCAAGTCAGTTAAGAACAAATTCTTATTTACATTGACGGCCTACCAAAAGGCCAAAGGCCTTCTGCGGGGACGGGTCTGGGATAAAAAAAAATATGATAATAAATATAGGACAAAACACACATCACGACAAGAGAGACAACACTACACTAAGACAACAACAAAGCAAGGCAGCAACACACAACAACACAGCATGGTAGCAACACAACATGACAACAACATGGTAGCAAAACAACATGGTAGCAGCACAAAACATGGTACAAACATTATTGGGCACGGACAACAGCACAAAGGGCAAGAAGGTAGAGACAACAATACATAACGCAAAGCAGCCACGACTGCCAGTATGAGTGTCCATGATTGAGTCTTTGAATGAAGAGATGGAGATCAAACTGTCCAGTTGGAGTGTTTTGTTGCAGCTCGTTCAAGTCGCTAGCTGCAGCGAACTGAAAAGACGAGCGACCCAGGGATGTGTGTGCTTTGGGGACCTTTAACAGAATGTGACTGGCAGAACTGGTGTTGTATGTGGAGGATGAGGGCTGCAGTAGATATCTCAGATAGGGGGGAGTGAGGCCTAAGAGGGTTTTATAAATAAGCATCAAGTAGTGGGTTTTGCGACAGGTAAACAGAGATGACCAGTTTATAGAGGAGTATAGTGTGCAGTGATGTATCCTATAAGAAGCATTGGTGGCAAATCTGATAGCTGAATGGTAAAGAACATCTAGATGCTCGAGAGCACCCTTACCTGCCAATCTATAAATTACATCTCCGTAATCTAGCATGGGTAGGATGGTCATATGAAACAGGGTTAGTTTGGCAGCTGGGGTGAAAGAGGAGTGATTACGATAGAGGAAATCAAGTCTAGATTTAACTTTAGCCTGCAGCTGTGCTGAAAGAAGGACAGTACACCGTCTAGTCATACTCCCAAGTACTTGTATGAGTTGACTACCTCAAGCTCTAAACCCTCAGAGGTAGTAATCACACCTGTGGGGAGAGGGGCATTCTTCTTACCAAACCACATTACCTTTGTTTTGGAGGTGTTCAGAACAAGGTTAAGGGCAGAGAAAGATTGTTGGACACTAAGAAAGCTTTGTTGTAGAGCGTTTAACACAAAATCTGGGGAGGGGCCTGCTGAGCATAAGACTGTATCAATGGATGAGAGAGCTTCCTACTGCCTGTGCTATGTTGTTGATGTAAATTGAGAAGAGCGTGAGGCCTAGTATCTAGCCTTGGGGTACTCCCTTGGTGACAGGCAGTGGCTGAGACAGCAGATGTTCTGACTTCATAGACTGAACTCTATGAGACAGTTGGTTAGCAAACCAGGCTAAAGACCCCTCAAAGACACCAATACTCCTTAGTCCCATAGTTGTCCCAGCGCCATCTGTGTTTGGCTGGGGTAGGCAGTCATTGTAAATAGGAAGTTGTTCTTAACTGACTTGCCTAGTTAAATAAAATCAAAAATCAAAGGCTTTGGCCAAGTCAATAAAAATAGCAGCACAACATTGCTTAGAATAAAGGGCAATGGTGACTTCATTGAGGACCTTTTTAAAGTTGCAGTGACACATCCATAAACTAAGCAGAAACCAGATTGCATATCATGTAATCACATGAACTAAGCAGATCCCGATGTGGGATCTGAGTGGGAAAGAAGTCAAAATCTCAGTGACACTGAGGCTGCTTTGGTCAAAGATTAGCTAGAGGTGTTTTCTTTTCTCTGGTAATGTAATGCCAACTGGCATTCACCTGTCAATAACCGCTAGTGTAGCATGTGTGTGTCATCCAATCATCCATCCATCCATTTTAAAGGTCAGGCCTTACTGGATGGAAAGAATACTGTAAAGGGGAGAGTGAGTGAAATACTTACACAAGCCAGAGCCTCCATTTAGTCCCAGGTGCTCTAGGCAGGGCGTATAGAAATAGATAACCATATTGTCAGGCGTATCCAAGTCTCTGATGAAAAGGTCAGTGTGTAATGATGCAAAGACAGCTTTTGTGACCTGAACAATGAGAATTCCCTCCCTGAATGAATTAGGACTCACACACACCAGCATAGCAGAGTCTCTGTATCTGTCTCCACCCTCTAGATCTAGTGGTAATTGCTGTGCACAAAGGCTCCCAGGCAGTGGTTGAAAAATTACTCAATATTGTCATACTTGAGTAAAAGTAAAGATACCTTTTTAATAGAACATTTGTAAAAGTGAAAGTCACCCTGTAGAAGTATGTGTTTTTTAAATATACTTAAGTATCAAAAGTAAGTGTAATTGCTAAAAGTATAAATCATTTCAAATTCCTTATATTAAGCAAACCAGACGGCACAATCTTCCTTTTTTTATATTTTATTTACGGATAGCCAGGGCCACACTCCAACACTCATACAAACAAAGCATCTTTGCTCAGTGAGTCCACCAGATAAGAGGCAGTGGAGATGACTAGGGTGCGTGAATTGGACAATGTTCATGTCCTGCTAAGCATTAAAATATAACAAGTGCTTTTGTGTGTCAGGGAAAATGTATGGAGTAAAAAGCACATTATTTTCTTTAGGAATGTTTTGAGGTAAAAGTTGTCAAAAATATAAATAGTAAAGTACAGATATGCCCAAAAACTACTTAAGTAGTACTTTAAAGTATTTTTACTTAAGTAATTTACAGCACTGCTCCCAGGCCCAGCTGTTGTCTTTAAATGCTGTTGTGTTATGGCTCGGTGAAACACAATGTTCTGTTTAGTCTAAATGCCTAACTGCTAACAGACAACTAGGGTTTGGCAGTGCACAAACTCAGCCACCACAGATGTGGTGATGTTTGGTGTGTCACACTTTCTACCTGCCCCAGTACCCACACTTCCATTGTTTGGCATAGAGGGGGATTAACGTAAATGTATCACAGGAGCAGGAAGGATATATCCTGCAGGATAAATGACCACCGACCCTTTATTGTTGGCATCAAGAGAATGATTGCAAGTGGTGAGCAGGTCCAGGAAGATCTTGAACAGATATGGCACAGAGAGAGAGTGAGAAAGAGAGGGAAACTGAGGTTTTGGGAGGGAGGGGGAGAGGGGGAGAGAGCTCAATCCTTCTTCCTCCTCTCTGAGATCACAATCACGTTAAAGGAATCCTCATTCAGAAAAGAGAAAGAAAGAGTAAACGCAAGTAATTTCTCCTGACATCCCCAAGCCATAGTTTTCTGGGAGAGATGGGCCACAGGGTTCAACCCAATCATGTGTTTCATTTTCCCAGTCAGTCACCCTAATGGCAAACATAACTCCATAGATTTTGCTTAGGTTTTCAACGCTGAGTTGAATGTCATTGAGAAAACATTACAAAAAAAGAAGTGTCTGTAATCAGTTTTTTCTTGTACCGTAACAGATTACAGTTCAGTAAAAACAAAAAAAATCTGAATACATGTAACTGACTTTTTGTTGTAATCCGAGTATATGTAACTGATTACATCTAAACAGTTACTCTCTAACCCTGTTTGCAAATGGCTCACTTCTGTCTGTCACCTGACCCCCGACAGTCTCCACATCAGGTCCTTTAATATGCATGCATAATGCAATGTGCCTCCCTAGCCCTTGGCTGATCGTTTCCTTATTGTGAGATTCCTGAAAACACTTCTCTAGTGCAGAGAGCTGTTTTAGATTAAACGTCTCAGATGGAAATAGATAGAGGTGATCCAGGGACACTCTCCAAACCTAACCATAAACCTAACCCTAATAATACAAATATTGAGCAATATTGTATGCCAAGAATGTTTTACTAATACAGTTGGTCAGATAAAGAGATTTAGTTTACAAAAAAAACTGTGAAAAAGATAGAGGTAAAAATTATTGCCACCCCTGCCTGTTTTCAATACCCTCCCCTTGTGAGAATAAGACAAATTGGAAAACACATTGGGAGGGATCTTAGACCAGGGGCTCTCAACCTTTTTGGGGCCGGGGACTCCTTTTGTGATAGCAAATTCTTCAGGGACCCCCTCATAATCAGAACACCACCCAAGTGACATAAAAATAGCATACAAGGAGTTGTACTTTGACTTTGGCAGTGCATGGCCAGACAAAGTTTTGGGTAGTTTTTTTGTTGCAATTTTCAAGTCTTTTTTTCATGGGACAGAAATTATTTTTTGGGTTGTAGCTTCAAGGCTAATGTCCTGCATTTCTACACATTTTGCCATGAGGCAGAACACGTTTCATCATTTTTCATGTTTAGTTTGGAGTCTTCTGGAGAGTAGATGTGCTCTGTAAAAGAGAGAACCAACCCACTTCCATGACTTCCCCCTCTCCACCTGTCATCTCCTTACTATATATGGTTAACACATGCCCATTTATCTGACAGGGCCAGACGAATAGCCTGCCTGTAAGGTGCCTCTCACCTCATTGAACCACAATCCTGTCCCTCTCCCATACGTCCCCCATCCGCCCTCTAGAGAACTACCAACATAAAAAAATACTACAGTTTACTGAAGTATACTGTAGAATACAAAACGACACACTGTAGTATCCCTCGATCATGTGTAGTACTTACTATAGAATGTAGTAGTGTATTGTAGTATACGACAGTAAATACTACAGTATTATCTGAAAAAACCCCACTAGTAAATACTACAGTAATGTCTGCAAAAAACTACAGTCTGCGAAAACACTACCCTTTTTTTAATCTCTATTAAATACTACAGTATTTAATTTGCATATACCCTGCCCAGCCATAACTGTGAAACCTAACATGCAAAGTGTAGACCATATTGTGTTCCCTACAGGTTATATAAAAGAGCAGAAGCTCTGAACTCTCTGTTCCGACCCCAGTCCTACCTACCTACAGGTTATGGAATATTTGCTCTTTTAGTATTTCTCCAGTAAGTCCCCTGAAGGAGAAAGCCTCCACTTCTATGTCAAAGTTAATAAAACAAAAAAAACATTACTGTAAATTCTACAGTAATGTCCACAAAAACACTACATTAAATACTACAGTATAGTATAGTTACATGTTTACTGTATAGGGGATGCATTTCTCTCTTGTTTTGGAGTTTCTGGATTATTTGCATATTGCTCCAAATCTGTAGTAGATAAACCAGTTTACTTTTGAAATAGGTTTTACCAAACATTTAAGTGATCATCAATTAAGTGCAGTTGGATTCAGTAATAATTACATTTATTTTAACAAAAGAAAAGATAATCATATCAAAAGTAATGTGAGCATTTCTCAATAGAAAATGTGCTTAGAGTTGTTTCAATTGCACCAAGGTTCTACACACAATACCCCATAATGACATAATGACCCCATAATCTTTTTTCACATTTATTGAAAATAAAATACAAAAATATCTAATTTACATACATTTTCACACCCCTGAGTCAATACATTTTAGGGTAAGCGCTTTGCACACCAAGATTTATACTATATTTGCACATTATTCTTTCTTAAATTCATCAAGCTCTGTCAAGTTGATTGTTGATCATGACTAGACAGCCATTTTCAAGTCTTGCCATAGATCTTCAAACTGGTTTCAGTCAAAACTGTAACTAGGCCACTCAGGAACATTCAATGTCGTCTTGGAAAGCAACTCCAGTGTATATTTGGCCTTGTTTCAGGTTATTGTCCTGCTGAAAGGTAAAGTCATCTCCCAGTGTCTGGTGGAAAGCAGACAACCAGGTTTTCCTCTAGAATTTTTCCTGTTCTTAGCTCGATTTCTTTATCCTGAAAAACTCCCCAGTCCTTAACGATTACAAGCATAATATAGGGAGTGGTGCTCAGTAATGTATTGGATTTCCCCCAAACATAACACTTGATATTCTGGACAAGAAATTAATTGCTTTGCCACATTTTGTTGCAGTATTACTTTAGTGCATTGTTACAAACAGGATGCATGGAATATTTTAATTCTGTACATGCTTCCTTCTTTTTACTTTGTCAATTAGGTTAGTATTGTGGAGTAACTACAATGTTATTGATCCATTCTCAGTTTTCTCCTATCACAGCCATTAAACTCTGTAACTGGGTGTATTGATACACCATCCAAAGTATAATTAATAACTTCACCATGCTCAAAGGGATATTTAATGTCTGCTTTTTTTGGGGAAAACCTCCCTTGTCTGTGGTTCACTGCTCGACTGCGGGACCGTACAATTATCTGTATGTGTGGGGTACAGAGATGAGGTAGTCATTCAAAAGAAATTAAGCACTATTATTGCACACCGAGTGAGTCCATGCAACTTATTATGTGATTTGTTAAGCACATTTTTACTCCTGAACTTACAGTTTAAGTCAGAAGTTTACATACACTTAGGTTGGAGTCATTAAAACTTGTTTTTCAACCACTCCACAAATTTCTTGTTAACAAACTATAGTTTTGGCAAGTCGGTTAGGACATCTACTTTGTGCATGACACAAGTAATTTTTCCAACAATTGATAACAGACAGATTATTTCACTTATAATTCACAGTATCACAATTCCAGTGGGTCAGACGTTTACATGCACTAAGTTGACTGATATTAAACAGCTTGGAAAATCCAAGAAAATTAAGTCATGGCCTTAGAAGCTTCTGATAGGCTAATTTACATAATTTGGATGTATTTCAAGGCCTACCTTCAAACTCAGTGCCTCTTTGCTTGACATCATGGGAAAATAAAGAAAATCACCCAAGACCTCAGAAAGTCTGGTTCATCCTTGGGAGCAATTTTCAAACACCTGAAGGTACCACGTTCATCTGTACAAACAATAGTACACAAGTATAAACACCATGGGACCACGCAGCTGTTCTGTCTCCTAGAAGTGCAAGTCAATCCCAGAACAACAGCAAAGGACCTTGTGAAGATGCTGGAGGAAATGGGTACAAAAGTATCTAAATCCACAGTACACCGAGTTCTATATCAACATAACCTGAAAGGCCGCTCAGCAAGGAAGAAGCCACTGCTCCAAAACTGCCATAAAAAAGCCAGACAACGGTTTGCAACTGCACATGGGGACAAAGATCATACTTTTTGGAGAAATGTCCTCTGGTCTGATGAAACAAAAATAGAACTGTTTGGCCATAATGGCCATCGTTATGTTTGGAGGAAAAAGGGGGAGGCTTGCAAGCCGAAGAACACCATCCCAACCGTGAAGCACGGGGGTGGCAGCATCATGTTGTGGGGGTGCTTTGCTGCAGGAGGGACTGGTGCACTTCACAAAATAGATGGCATAATGAGGTAGGAAACTTATGTGGATATATTGAAGCAACATCTCAAGACATCAGTCAGGAAGTTAAAGCTTGGTCGCAAATGGGTCTTCCAAATGGACAATGACCCAAAGCATACTTCCAAGTTGTGGCAAAATGTCTTAAGGACAACACAGTCAAGGTATTGGAGTGGCCATCACAAAACCCTTACCTCAATCCTATAGAAAGTGTGTGGACAGAACTAAAAAAGTGTGTACGAGCAAGGAGGCCTACAAACCTGACTCAGTTACACCAGCTCTGTCAGGAGGAATGGGCCAAAATTCGCCCAACTTATTGTGGGAAGCTTGTGGAAGGCTACCCAAAATGTTTGACCCAAGTTAAACAATTTAAAGGCAATGCTACCAAGTTATAATTGAGTGTATGTAAACTTATGACCCACTGGAAATGTGATGAAAGAAATAAAAGCTGAAATAAATCATTCTCTCTACTATTATTCTTACACTTCACATTCTCCCAATAAAGTGGTGATCCTAACTGACCTAAGACAGGGAATAATTACTAGGATTAAATGTCAGAAATTGTGAAAAACTTAGTTCAAATGTATTTGGCTAAGGTAAATGTAAACTTCCGACTTCAACTGTATTTAGGCTTGCCATAATAAAGGGGTTAATTACTTATTGACTCAAGACATTTTAGCTTTTCATTTTCTATTAATTAGTCAATATTTCGAAAAAACAAACACAATTTAACTTTGACATTATGGGGTATTGTGTTTAGGCCAGTGACCCCAAATTTGAAATTCAGGCTCTAAAGTCAAGAGGTGAATACTTTTTTGTTCTTGCCCAAAACTGAAAATACCCACAGCTTTTTATCAGGTTGTACATTTGCTAAATGGTCCAGAACAGAGGCTGGGAAACACATAGTACCCCCCAGGTATCTCAAGCTAGCAATAAAAACCAGATTAAAAAAACAGATAAAAGAACACTTTACAGCATGACCGGGACTGTGAAGAGACATACAGACATTTTATGCATTTTACATTGTATTATGTATTGTATTATGTATGTGATGCATGGTTGAGATACGACTATGATGTGTGGTTGTCTTGCCTGACTATTTTAAGATAAATGCACTAGCTGTGGGTCATAAATATTCTGTAAAATACAGTACATGATTACAATACAGGTGGAACATGTATGATTGCCATCCCCATGAGTGTACCACCCTCTTTCTGACCATGGATCAGGCATGCAATGATTTCAATCCCGACCTACAGTACCAGTCAAAAGTTTGGACACACCTACTCATTTAAGGGTTTTTATTTACTTTTACTACTTCATACATTGTAGAAAAACGAATCAAAATATATTTTAGATTTTAGATTCTTCAATGTAGCAACCCTTTGCCTTGATGACAGCTTTGCTCACTCTTGGCATTATCTCAACCAGCTTCATGAGGTAGTCACCTGGAATACATTTCAATTAACTTCTTTGGGAGCAGCGCACGAGGTGACCGTTTTGGAGAGCCTGGCGTGCCCAAAGTAAAATGCCTCCCATTCAGGCCCAGAAAATAGGATATGCACATATTTAGTACCATTGGATAGGAAACACTCTGAATTTTCTAAAAGTGTTAACATTTTGTCTGAGTATAACAGAACGGATATGGCAGGCGAAAAAAAGTGATTTTGACAGATTGCCTCATTTAGAACCCCTCCCTTATGAAAATGCCCATATAAGGGCATATGAATGCAGTACCTATCGCTTCCTCTGGATGTCAACAGTCTCGAGAAAGTGTTCTGATTCTTTTTAGATGCTTTTAGAGCAGAGAAGACGACGAATAAGGAAGTGTCCACACAGATGTCAATAGAGTAAAACGTGCGTTCACAGGCTGGCACGCTCTGTGTTTTTTTCCTTTCTTATCGCCCAGTTTATATTCCGGTTGAAATATTATACTATTTATTAATAAAAGTGTTCCTAAGGATACATTTAAAATTATGTTTGATTGTTCTTGGACAAGTTTATAGGTATAAGTTGAACGAGTTCTCTTCACGTTTCAATGGAGGAGTCGACGCTCTATTTTCTCATTATAACGCGCCAACCAAAACGGAGATTTATGGATATAATACATTACTTTTTCTAACAAAAGAACCATGGATTGTCTTCGTTGGACACTTGGGAAGCCCTCAGCAGAGGTTCTTCAAAAGGTAATTGATTTGTTTTCGCTGTGAAATGTGTTTTCTGTGAACCGTGATAGCTTATGAATTCATGGTAATGGAAAAAATATGTTAGGTGCTACCCTCAAACAATCAAATGTGGTGCTTTCGCCGTAAAGCCTTTTTGAAATCTGACAACGCTGTGCTATTGCCAAGAAGCAGAGCTTTTGATGACAGCGCCCCACTGCTCCCTAAGAAGTTAACAGGTGTTCCTTGTTAAAAGTTAATTTGTGGAATTTCTTTCCTTCTTAATGCGTTTCAGCCAATCAGTTGTGTTGTGACAAGGTAGGGGTGTTATACAGAAGATAGCCCTATTTGGTAAAAGTCCATATTATGGCAAGAACAGCTCAAATAAGCAAAGAGAAAAGACAGTCCATCATTACTTTAAGACATGAAGGTCAGTCAAAATGGAAAATTGAAACTGGCTCTCATGAGGACTGTCACAGGAAAGGAAGTCCCAGAGTCGCCACAGGAAAGGAAGACCCAGTTACCTCTGCTGCAGAGGATAAGTTCATTAGAGTTAACTGTACCTCAGATTGCAGTCCAAATAAATGCTTCACTGAGTTCAAGTAACGCGGAGTGCCTGGTTCAGCCCTTAGCCTTGGTATATTGGCCATATACCACAATTCCCAAAGGTGCCTTACTGCTATTATAAACTGGTTACCAACATAATTAGAGCCGTGAAAATCAAAGTTTTGTCATACCCGTAGTATACGGTCTGTAATACCATGGCTGTCAGCCAATCAGCATTCAGGGCTCGAACCCCGCAGTTTATAAAATAATATATTCCACTCATTATCTGAATTTCATAGATACATTTTAAGCTGATGCATTTCAAGCAGATAGACCGGTGATACTGTATCAGTTGACAAGTCCCATAAGAAAAGGTGATCTTGTACTATGTGGCATGTGGCAGAAATGGCTTATAACACTGTGCTATGTTTTTACAGTAGCAAACTGCTTTACAATACCCTGTCTGATGATTTGTCATGTGTGTACTGTATAAGGATAATGAAAATAAGACTGACATATTTCTGAACATGCCCACAACCTGCCATTGGATATATATATTTGTTTTAATTGCATGTCAAGTTATATTTAAATACTGTATAGAAAATGATATTTACCATCCATTATTCTTTCTATTCAGCAATTGAAAAATAACAGTTTTGTAATGTGTATCTTGTATTTTTTGCTATTTCATTAAATGCTAGTTAAAATGACTAAATGGTGAGCCTATCATTATCTGATGTATTGGTATCTAAACAAAACGTTCTCATGGTATTTCACGGAAAACTTTGATTTGCATGAATGACTCAAAGGTGAAAGATGTGTGAAACCCCAATTCACAATCAAAGGTTCTGAACCTAAGACTGGGTGCATTACACATGTTATCAGTTTAGAGTTTTGTACTTAGAGTTTTGAAAATATACCACTTACATTTGAAAAATGTGATAAAAAAGTTCAAATTGCGAATGCTGTATGTAATGACCAAATGACAATGAATCAATCCCTTATTACAACTGATTGGTTTCTATTGCAAATATTGATTAAGCAGCTGGAGAACACAGTTGTTCAACATTGTTGTGTAAATATTGCTGACGTTCATATACGTTGTTGGGGCAGTCGGTAGTAAAGAAAAGCCCTACGACAGGATTTACAGGTGTAGGTGTAGAACAATAGGCCACTTGTATGAGGTGTTGGTTCACCCTTCTTATGCCAGGACATGATGTAATGAAGTCTGCCAATACACACATAGAAGTGAAATACTGCACGCACACATTAGGCAAACCCTACAACTAACCCAGGAGTCATGTGACCAAATCACCTGAACTACTGCTATAAAGCAGCATGCGATACTGTCTGAAATGGACAACTTCTGGGTTTTGAGTTCACTGCTCTACAGACTGTCCTCTTCACCTTTTTTTTTCTCTCGGTTAGGAAATAATCCAAGTTTCTCAGAATTATTATTGGCAAAAGTATTGGATTTCCTTATACCCTTGGGAATTCCAACAGTCGAACAGAGTCATAATGATTCACCATGTGAAGAGTTTATTTCCAAAACTCTATTTTCAAAATAAAATCACTTATGCTTTTTCATCAGAAATTATTGCTTATAAGAGACGGTGTGAAAAATATTACTGTTCTCAGAGTTTTTATTCATATATTTTCGATGTGTGTGAAAAAGTGTTTTTTGCAAAATGCTATATATACACATATTGTTTACCTGGAATGGAATGTTTTTATCCTGTATGTTTGACTGGGATATGTGGTTGTTTCACCTTGCGATCTTAAGATGAAGACACTAACTGTAAGTTGCTCTGGATAAGAGCATCTGCTAAATGACTAAATTGTCAAATGTAAATGTAACATTTTTATATTGATGTCGCAAATGTATAATTTGTACATTTCTTTATAAAAAATTTAGTTATTTGTTACATTTGACTGTGTAAAACCAAGCAGTACTACTTAGTCTCATAATAGCACCAGAGGAGAGTGTTTGTTCGCATTATTTGTAACTTATTTTGTACATAATGTTTTTGCCCCCAAGAAGACCGAGAAGAGCTTCTGGATATCAGGACAGCGATTACTCACCTTATACTGGAAGAAGATATTTCTTTAACGAGTTGGACGCAAAGGATTTACTTCAGACACCCAACAAGGCCCCAGTCCACGTGATTCGCATGAGAAAGAGACCGAGATATCGGGGACTTAGGTCGGGGTGCCATGAAAGGATCCAACGGCGAGTTGGTAATCTGCCTCTACCATCAGTACTATTAGCCAACGTACAATCATTGGATAACAAAATTGACGAACTACGATCACGAATATCCTACCAACGGGACATTAAAAACTGTAATGTCTTATGTTTCACAGAGTCGTGGCTGAATGACGACATGGATAACATACAACAGCTGCCTCCGGTAAGACGAGGGGTGGCGGTCTGTGGATATTTGTAAACAACAGCTGGTGCACAAAATCTAATAGTAAGGAAGTCTCAAGGTTTTGCTCGCCTGAGGTAGAGTATCTCATGATAAGCTGTAAACCACACTATTTACCAAGAGTTTTCATCTATATTCTTCATAGCTGTCTATTTACCACCACAAACCGATGCTGGAACTGTCCACACTCAATGAGCTGTATACGGCCATAAGCAAACAAACAGGAAAACGCTCATCCAGAGGCTGCGCTCCTAGCGATGAGCTTTGAGGACCGTGTGGTGCCAGGAAACAACCTCTCCCTCAACGTGATCAACACAAAGGAGATGATTGTGGACTACAGGAAAAGGAGGACCGAGCACACCCCCATTCTCATCAATGGGGCTGTAGTGGAGCAGGTTGAGAGCTTCAAGTTCCTTGGTGTCCACATGACCAACAAGCTATCATGGTCCAAACACATTTTATTTTATTTTTTTAACCTTTATTTTACTAGGCAAGTCAGTTAACTTCTTAGGGAGCAGTGGGGCGCCACTCCCGACACTACCCGGTGAAATGCAAGGTGCCAAATTCAAAATCCAAAAGTTGAATTATTAAACATGCATCAATATACAAGTGTTGCATAGTCAACAAAAGCTCTGCTTCTTGACAATATCACAGATTTCAAAAAGGCTTTACGGCGAAAGCACCACATTTGATTGTTTGAGGATAGCACCCCACATATTTTATCCATTACCATAAATTCATAAGCCATCACGGTTCACACATAACACATTTCACAGCGAAAACAAATCAATTACCTTTTGAAGAACTTCTGATGAGGGCTTCCCAAGTGTCCAACGAAGACAATCCATGGTTCTTTTGTTAGAAAAAGTAATGTATTATATCCATAAATCTCCATTTGGAGAAAATACAGCGTCGACTCGTCCATTGAAACGTGAAGAGAACTCGTTCAACTTATACCTATAAACTTGTCCAAGAACAATCAAATATAATTGATAATGTATCCTTAGGAACACTTTTATGTATAAATAGTATAATATTTCAACCGGAATATAAACTGGGCGATAAGAAAGGAAAAAACCCCAGAGCGCGCCAGCCGGGAACGCGCCTTTTCCTCTATTGACATTCTGTGTGACCACTTCCTAATTCTTCTTCTTCTGCCATATAAAGCATCTAAACAGAATCAAAACACTTTCTCGAGACTGTTGACATCCAGAGGAAGCAATAGGTACTGCATTCATATGCCCTTATATGGGCATTTTCATAAGGGAGGGGTTCCAAATGAGGCAATGTGTCAAAATCACTTTTTTCAGGACAGAAATTCCTTGGATTTTCACCTGCCATATCCGTTGTTATACTCACAGACAAAATGTTAACACTTTTAGAAACTTCAGAGTGTTTCCTATCCAATGGTACTAAATATGTGCATATCCTATTTTCTGGGCCTGAATGGGAGGCATTTTACTTTGGGCACGCCAGGCTCTCCAAACCGTCACCTCGTGCGCTGCTCCCAAAGAAGTTAAAAACAAATTCTTATTTTCAATGACAACCTAGGAACAGTGGGTTAACTGCCTGTTCGGGGCAGAACGACAGATTTGTACCTTGTCAGCACATGGATTTGAACTTGCAACCTTTCAGTTACTAGTCCAACGCTTTAACCACTAGGCTACCCTGCTGCTCCACATCAAAACACTCCTGGAGAGGGCACGACAAAGCCTATTCGCCCTCAGGCGACTGAAAAGATTTGGCATGGGTCCTCAGATCCTCAAAGTTCTACAGCTGCACCACTGACCGGTTGCATCACTGCCTGGTATGGCAACTGCTTGGCCTCCGATCGCAAGGCACTACAGAGGGTACTGCGTCTGGCCCAGTACATCACTGGGTGCCAAGCTTCCTGCCATCCAGGACCTCTATACGAGGTGGTGTCAGAGGAAGGCCCTAAAAATTGTCAGACTCCAGCCACCCTAGTCATAGACTGTTCTCTCTGTTATCGCACGGCAAGCGGTACTGGAGCACCAATGCTAGGTCCAAAAGGCTTCTTAACAGCTTCTACCCCCAAGGCATAAGACTCCTGAACAGCTAATCAAGGGCTACCCAGACAATTTTCATTGTCCCCACCCCCTCTTTTACGCTGCTGCTACTCTCTGGTTATTATCTATGCATAGTCACTTTAACTCTACCTACATGTATATATTACCTCGACTAACCTGTGCCCCCGCACATTGACTCTTTACTGGCACCCCCTGTATATAGCCTCGCTACTGTTATTTTAAAATCATGTTTAATTGATCTATTTTTTACTTGTAAGTAAGCATGTGACAAATGCAATTTGATTGGATTTATTTCTCTGAGAGATAGGCGGATATATAGCATTTTGCTAAAAAAACATGATTATTTGTCTCTCTGAAAATTTTATATTTTAAACAAATACATGTCTGTCATTGAACAACCCCTTGCCATGATTTGATAGTGGGAAAAATGAACTGATCTCCTTCATAATTTCTTTAAACAATAAAAGCACATTTACCAACATTTCTGAAAATGCATATATAGCGTTTTGTTTTATAACTCATGTCCTTTTGGATTATTGAGTTGCTTCCTCCCTCCCACACACAAAAATACTTTGTCATTTCTGGGTTTAATATCAGTTTTTAAACGTTTCCCTAAATCATTGACAAAACTGTGGGAAGTTTTGTCGATTTCGTTATGGGCAGGATTCAAACGCAGGTCTCCCACAGGTGACATCGATGTCTTGTCCTCTAGACCATGGGGAAATTCATTATTGTCAAAGGGTGACACCGATTTTGAAGACGAAAGAAGGATTACTCTTGTTCATCACAGAACTATGAGCCTGTCTCATCATGTTAGTTAAACTTACACCCTTGTAAAAGAGCATGGGAATTCCAACAGTTAAACAGAGTCATAAGGATTCACCATGGCATGTTCTATTGGAATATTGTCTTAAATTAAATTCTCCAGCTACAAATACTATGTCATTGGAGTTCAATATCAGGTTTTAAGTTTCTCTGCATTTAGTCAACAAGCATACCATTAAAACATGGATGGACCTGATCTATTTATCCTACGTTGTAAAACCAGCAGGGAATACTTAGCCCTTTGTTTTCATCTCTTACATTGTACATTTCAGATTTATTTAATGGCTGTTTAGGCAGTGTTTTTATTAAGTCTCTGTTTACTAAATCTCTCTGATCATTCTAGAAGTCTCGGTTCATGTGGAGAATACATGTTCCGCCTGTAGAACTCTCAGAGGTAGAGAATGCGTACAGCGGAGACTGCACGATTCTAAGGAAATAATTGGAACCATGCATTCAGGAACTCATGGCGGAATTTGTGGGTTTGGGTTTCAAGGACCACTGACCCATAGTTGGTGTTTACTAGTACGCTTCAGCTAAAAGCC
Source organism: Hucho hucho (assembly GCA_003317085.1). Classification (NCBI taxonomy): domain Eukaryota; kingdom Metazoa; phylum Chordata; class Actinopteri; order Salmoniformes; family Salmonidae; genus Hucho; species Hucho hucho. Next base: position 1,065,385 of record QNTS01000032.1, on the reverse strand, counting down.
CTCTCACCCCCTTACACATCCCATTACTGGCCTTACCAAAACTACTTATGTGCCCCCTGCCCCTAAAAGGAGCCAAGGGAGCACCATTATGTTCCCCTGAAATTCATCTGAATTATGAGATACTCAATTTAACGTTGCTAAATACATAGCAATAAACAACCAAGCATAGTTGCTCTAACATGGGACTGTTTGTTTCTAACTAAATCCCTTCAGGGATGTGTGTAGCTGCCGCTGTGTTGTATTTAAAGGGAAGGTTTAGTGAAACTATCAGTAATATAGAGGTCCAAAGGGTAGTAGGTGGACATTGCACAGGACATTTCCCTGAAGTGGGCATTGAGAGTTCTCAACAGTTATTTTGATAGCCATTACACTGGGCATACACTGGTTGAATCAACGTTGTTTCAATGAAATGTACGTTGAACCAATGTGGAATAGACGTTGAATTGTGCCAAGTGGGATGTCATCTATGTCATAGATGTGTGTTAATCAGTAATTGTGTGTTTGGATCACATTTTATGTCCCTGATCAATCACCTCGGGTATCTGTTGAGTGCCCTCAAAGTGCCCTCAAAGCTCATTACTAAGCTATGGACCCTGGGACTAAACACCTCCTCTGCAACTGGATTCTGGACTTCCTGACGGGCCTCCCCCATGTGGTAAGGGTAGGCAACAACACATCTGCCACGCTGATCCTCAACACAGGGTGCCTCAGGGGTGCGTGCTTAGTCTCCTCCTGTACTCCCTGTTCACCCACGACTGCATGGCCAAACACGACTCCAACGCCATCATTAAGTTTGCTGACGACACAACCATGGTAGGTAGGGTTCACGACAACGATGAGACAGTCTACAGGAAAAGGAGGTCCCAAAAATGCCCCCATTCACATCGACGGGGCTGTAGTGGAGCGGGTCGAGAGTGTCAAGTTCCTTGGTGTCCACATCACCAACGAACTATCACTGTCCAAACACACCAAGACATTCGTTAACCTCTATGGGCTAGGGGGCAGTATTTGGAAGTTTGGACGGTCTGACGTGCCCAAAGTAAACTGCCTGTTACTCAGGCCCAGAAGATAGGATATGCATATAATTGGTAGTATTGGATCAAAAACACTCTGAAGTTTCTAAAACTGTTAAAATAATGTCTGTGAGTATAACAGAACTGATATGGCAGGCAAAAACCATAGGAAAATCCATCCAGAATCTTTTTTTTTTTGTCTTTTTCCATTGACTTGCTATTGACTAAAGAGGGAATTAGCTCCCAGATTGCAGTTCCTATGGCTTCCACTAGATGTCAACAGTCTTTAGACATGGTTTAAGGCTTGTTTTTTGAAAAACAAACAAGAAATAGAAGTTCTTTCAAGTGGCTGTTGAAACGGACATTACTGTTTTGCGCGCGTGAATGGGTGCGCGCTCCTCGTTATTTTTCTTTCCTATTGAACAGACTATTTTCCGTCTGAAATATTACCATTTAGATATTTGACAACCTGAGGATTAATTAGAAACATTGTTTGACTTGTTTGGACGAACTTTACCGGTACTTTGGGGATTTCTTTGTCTGCATGTTGAACGACTGGATTACAGAACTCCATGGCTCCAACTAAACAGACTTTTTGGGATATAAAGAAGGACTTTATCGAACAAAACAACCATTCTTTGTGTTCCTGGGACCCGTGGGATTGCAAACAAAGGAAGATCTTAAAAGGTAAGTGATTTATTTTATCGCTATATTTTATTTTGTAACGCCTGTGCTGGTTTGAATAATATGTTGTTTTTGTGGGGTGCTGTCCTCAGATAATCTAATAATTTGCTTTCGCCGTAAAGCCTATTGTAAATCCGACAACGTGGTTCGATTACCAAGATTCTAAGCTTTTGAATGGTGTACAACACTTGTATTTTCATGAATGTTTAATATTACTATTTTTGTAGCGGACCACCTAGCCCAAACAGGTTAAGAGGGCACGACAACACCTTTTCCCCCTCAGGAGACTGAAAAGGTTTGGCATGTGTCCCCAGATCCTCAAAGTTATACTGTGAAATTATTTGGATTTTTACGAATTATCTTTGAAAGACAGGGTCCTGAAAAAGGAACGTTTCTTTTTTTGCTGAGTTGTACATCAGAGTTGTACATCAGAGTGACAGTCAGAAATCAGAACCACAGGGTTTACGATCTATAGATTCTATGCTACAGAAGAAGGGATTCTTGGGGAGGTCTGGTGTTCCTCTGTGACCCCTCAAATATTCTGCTTTTTCTGCTATTTTCTGCCAGGTTTATTCTGGTCTAACTTCCTCCGAATGTTAAAATGTTTTCTTCTGTTATCCCTCTGTTGGGGTGTCCTGGTCAATCCTGGTCTGTTCTTGTTCCTTCTGGTCTCTGTCTGTATGTCCCAGTCCCACCCTGTATAGCTGGAGAAGATGGGCTATGATCTCTGCCCCACATCCTTCCCACATCCTTTGTGACTCAGTCACACTTCCCTCCTTCCTTCTGGATGTGATTTGTGCCTCAGCTTTCTCCCATTATCATCGTCCCGTGAGTAAAGGAGTCCTGGCCGACATGGCACTGGCTATCCTGTCACTGTGTCCAAACCAATCCCTTATGTGTGGTCAGAACTCAATGGGGAATTCAATTATGGATGATTTCACAGTAATATTATGTTTTTTTCACATTAATGCTAAGTGAGTAATAGCAGTATAATTATTACCATCCATTTTGATGACGATGATTAATTATGATCACTTACAACATTTCATGAGTGAAAAACTATTTTAAATAATAACCATATGATATTAAAGTCGGCGATTACCATCTCCTCTTCCCAATGTTTGTTGTTTTGTAAATATTCATCATTATGAATATTTGTCCGCTATACCATGGCCGTCATAGAATTAAGAATGAGTAATTTAATAGGATCTCTAAGATGGCCACGCACATTGATACCCATAGGGACACTGGGTGGATACATAATATACTCAACTATTTAGCATTTTTATGCATGATTTCAAAACACCAGATTATTTTACAGGAAAACAATCGACAGCAGTTCTTAGGAAGATGAAAGTTGCTCTGATCATTAGATCTGGAAAAATCCCTGAGAAGATCCAAAGGTAAACGTCTACCCAGCCTATTGCTGAAACCAGGGCAGCAGCTACTCTTCCTGGGGTCCAAACACACCTAAGCACCCACATTACATATAAAGCAAAAGATAAAACGGTGAACTATGTTTGTAATGAATGAGCTAAAGATAACAGTACATCATATAACATCCCTTCACCACCACATATCCACAACACAACATGTTCATTACCACCAAACAACAATATCACAATGTGTGCGTATGCATGTGTCTGCACCTTTTTGTGTGTCTCTTCACAGTCCCTGTTGTTCCATAATGTGTATTGTTACCTGCTTTTTAAATGTCTGATTCTACTGCTTGCCTCAGTTACCTGATGTGGAATAGAGTTCCATCTGGTCATGGCTCTATGTAGTACTGTGCGCATCCTATAGTCTGTTCAGGACTTGGGGACTGTGAAGAGACCTCTGGTGACATGTCTTTTGGGGTATGCATGGGTGTCCTGCACATTCAGCTTGTCAACACCTCTTACAAAAACAAGTAATGATTAAGTCAATCTCTCTTCCACTTTGAGCCATGAGAGAATGACATGCATGTCATTAATGTTAGCTCTCTGTGTACATTTAAGGGCCAGCCGTTCTGCCCTGTTCTGAGCCAACTGCAGTTTTCCCAAGTCCCTCTTTGTGACACCTGACCACACGACTGAACAGTAGTCCAGGTGAGACAAAACCAGGGCCTGTAGGACCTACCTTGTTGACAGTGTTGTTAAGAAGGTAGAGCAGCGCTTTATTATGGACAGACTTCTCCCCATCTTAGCTACTGTTGTATCAATATGTTTTGACCATGACAGTTTACGATCCAGGGTTACTCCAAGCAGTTTAGTCACCTCAACTTACTCAATTTTCACATTATTCATTACGAGACGTGGTTGAGGTTTAGGGTTTAGTGAATGATTTGTCCCAAATACAATGCTTTTAGTTTTGGAAATATTTAGGACTAACTTATTCCTTGCCTCCCACTCTGAAACTAACTGCAGCTCTTTGTTAAGTGTTGCAGTAATTGCAGTCACTGTAGTAGCTGATGTGTATAGTGTTGAGTCATCCACATACATAGACACACTGGCCTTACTCAAAGCCAGTGGCATGTTGTTAGTAAAGATTGAAAAAAGCAAGAGGCCTAAACAGCTACCCTGGGGAATTCCTGATTCTACTTGGATTATGTTTGAGAGGCTTCCATTAAAGAACACCCTCTGTGTTCTGTTAGACAAGTAACTCTTTATCCACATTATAGCAGGGGGTGTAAAGCCATAACACATATGTTTTTTCAGCAGCAGACTATGATCGATAATGTCAAAATCTGCACTGAGGTCCAAGACAGCCCCCACAATCATTTTATCATCAATTTCTCTCAGCCAATCCATTTCTCTCAGCCAGTCATCAGTCATTTGTGTAAGGGCTGTGCTTGTTGAGTGTCCTTCCCAATATGTGTGCTGAAAGTCAGTTGTCAATTTGTTTACTGTGAAATAGCATTGTATCTGGTCAAACACCATTTTTTCCAGAAGTTTACTAAGGGTTGGTAACAGGCTGATTCGTTGGCTATTTGAGCCAGTAAAGGGGGCTTTATCAGTCTTGGGTAGTGGAATGACTTTAGCTTCCCTCCAGGCTTGAGGGCACACACTTTCTAGTAGGCTTAAATTGAAGATGTGGCAAATAGGAGTGGCAATATCGTACGCTATTATCCTCAGTAATTTTCCATCCAGATTGTTAGACCCTGGTGGCTTGTCATTGTTGATAGACAACAATAATTTTTTCACCTCTATCACACTGACTTTACAGAATTCAAAAGTACAATTCTTGTCTTTCATAATTTGGTCAGATATACTTGGATGTGTAGTGTCAGCGTTTGTTGCTGGCATGTCATCCCTACTGACATTGCAACATGGCCTATATATTCTTATTGTACAACACCCAGTCTTCCTCTTTGGCAACCGGAAAGTGGCTCCACTTCCTCTTTTAATGTGGTTTCTATCAGCAGGTATTGTGCTGGCTGGTACACAGCAGATTCATCACTTTTCAATCTCTGTTTATGGGTCAGACAGTGTTTGTACTGTATATAGAGCCACATGCTCCTTCACGTCAACAGTCTTTTTTTTTTTTACAACACCTGTCCTCAGTTCCCCTTAGTTGTAACAAAAGCGGACTTGGAACCAGAACAGGAGCTTTCTGGCTTTCGGAAGGGGAGAGTGTAAGCAGACCGAGGTGCGAGTGAGAGAAAGTGGGAGTGGAAGGAAAGGATAAGAGAAAGGGCTGAGCAGATCATGATAATGGCAACAATGAAAAACAGGATAACATAAGAGAGGATGGAGAGACTTGTAAGGACGGGAGAGATGGAGAATGAAACAGTGAGAATGGGAGAAGAAAGAGCGAGGGAACTGAAAGAAGAGAAACACAATTAAAGGGGTTAGTCTGAGTGGGTGGAAAGATGTCAAAGCCAAGCTGCCACACCACTCCTAACTCACTGAGAGTGATATCACATCTGTGTCCGTGTGTGTGTGTCTGTGTGAGTGAGGATGCGTGCATACATGTTCCCAGGGATAGAAAAACAAGACTTAAGTAGATGTTTTCAAAAACATTGTGATGGGAGAAAACATGGGTATAAAGTCAGAGAAGTGTCATATTTACTGGAAAACATATGTTCTTTGTTACTTCAGTAGGCATCCGTTAGAAAGACTGCATAACGATGATTATCATACAAGGATAATTAGCAGATAATTAGCAACAATATGTGGATAGTTGCCAAGAAAGCACAGGATAACAATGTAGTTTCTTAAGTGGGTGAGTCATAATCATCTGTGACGAGCTGAAGGACAACGCTCTCAATCTCCTTCTCTCCCTCTTTCTGAAGTTGTCCTCTGACAGAGGAGATATCGACCTTGTGTTAGCTCTGGTCTGCGATGCCCAGTATCTGTATCCTTGCCAGGCTAAGTAGAGTTATGATCAGACCACAGGCACTGATGGGATATTTGTACTGGCGCCTGCCTGATCAATATTGTGCTTACTTCTATAACTGTGCCCCTCAGGGCATAATACTATTTCCAGTAAAGGTACATTAGAGGCTGTATACAACAGGTCATCTATGTATATTGTAGCTGGATACTTAGATACATCTTTAGTTTGTTGCTGGTGCCTACACAGCAGGTCCAGCCCGCACCTGGGTATTAAGCCTTCCGGGTAATAACTCTCCCTATTGTTACCAGTCAATAAACAGAATCCTGCTGAGCACATGTAAAGTCTAATGGATGCATTGAACTCTCTCTATAGCCTTTGGCCTTTCTAACACACACACAGAGATTCCCCAGACAGATGACAAAAGGATTGTGTAGACATCAGGTCCCCTGTGCGCATCGAGAGCAGGGACAGGCCGTGCCGGGCTCTGAAGACGCACAGGGGACCTGATGCGTGGAGCAGGGACAGGCCGTGCCGGGCTCTCGATGCGCACAGGGGACCTGATGCGTGGAGCAGGGACAGGACGTGCCGGGCTCTGAAGACGCACAGGGGACCTGGTGCGTGGAGCAGGGACACGACGTGCCGGGCTCTGAAGGCGCACAGGGGACCTGTTGCGTGGAGCAGGGACAGGACGTGCCGGGCTCTGAGGGCGCACAGGGGGCCTGGTGCGTGGAGCAGGGACAGGATACACTGGGCCGTGGAGGCGCACTGGAGGTCTCGAGCGTACAGCCTGCACAACCCGTCCTGGCTGAATGGATAATTTCGCCCGGCCACTGCGGGGCGCTGGCACAGGACATACTGGGCTGTGGAGACGCACCGGAGACACAGTACGCAGAGCCGGCGCAGGAAATCCTGGTCCGAGGAGGCGTACCGGAGACCAAGAGCGCTGAGCCGGCACACTCCTTCCAGGCTGAACACTCCCCTTACCACGACAGATGCGGGAAGCTGGCATGTCGCGCACCGGGCTGTGAACACGCACTGGTGACACAGTGCGTTTCATCGCCTCACACGGTGCCTTACCAGTGCGATGATTCCTCTGGTAAGCACGGGGAGCTGGCCCAGGTCTCCAACCTGGCCCAGCCAAACTCCCCGTGTGCCCCCACAAAAAACATTTTTGGGGCTGCCTCTCGGGCTTAAAAGCCAGCCGTGTTCCCGCATACTTCTGCTGATCAGGTGTCCATACTCCATATTTCTCCTCATAGAAACGCCGCTCAGCCTTCGCTGCCTCCAGCTCCTCCTTGGGATGGCGGTATTCCCCAGCCTGCCTCCAGGGTCCCTTCCCGTCCAAGATCTCCTCCCATGTCCAGGACTCCAGATAAGCACGCTGCTTGGTCTCTTGGTGGTGGGAAGTTCTGTCACGATCTTCATTAACTTCTTAGGGATCATTGGGGCGCTAGCGACCCACTCCCGACACTACCAGGTGAAATGCAAGGCGCCAAATAAAAAATCCAAAAGTTGAATTATTAAACATCCACCAATATACAAGTGTTTCATACTCATCAAAAGCTCTGTTTCTTGGCAATATCACAGCGTTGTCAGATTTCAAAAAGGCTTTACGGCGAAAGCAGCACATTTGATTGTTTGAGGGTAGCACCTCACATATTTTTCCCATAGCCATGAATTCATTAGCCATCACGGCACACACATAACACATTTCACAGCGAAAACAAATCAATTACCTGTTGAAGAACTTCTGCTGAGGTCTTCCTAAGTGTCCAACGAAGACAATCCATGGTTCTTTTGTTAGAAAAAGTCATGTATTTTATCCATAAATNCTCTGCTCTAATGCATCCAAAACAAATTTAGAACACTTTCTCGAGACTGTTGACATCCAGAGGAAGCGATCGGTACTGCATTCATATGCCCTTTTATGGGCATTTTCACGAGGGAGGGGTTCCAAATGAGGCACTCTGTGAAAACCACTTTTTCCAGGACAGAAATTCCTCGGGGTTTCGCCTGCCATATCCGTTCTGTTTTACTCACAGACAAATGGTTAACAGTTTTAGAACATTCAGAGTGTTTCCTATCCAATGGTACCAAATATGTGCATATCCTATTTTCTGGGCCTGAATGGGAGGCATTTTACTTTGGGCACGCCAGGCTCTCCAAAACGGTCACCTCGTGCGCTCATCCCAAAGAAGTTAATCGACCAAGGCGCAGCGTGCCGGGTTGAGAAAAACATGTTTATTTCTTCAACTCACCAAAACAAAACAGCAAACGAAGATCGAAACGGTGTCGCAACAACAGCACCATACACCCTAACAGAGTCAACTTCCCACAAACACTGGAGGGAAAAAGGGCTGCTTAAGTATGGTTCCCAATCAGAGACAACGATAGACAGCTGTCCCTGATTGAGAGCCATACTCAGCCAAAACATAGAAATAGAAAAGAACCTAGAATGCCCACCCCAACTCACACCCTGACCCAACCAAAATGAAACATAAACAGGCTCATACAGGTCAGGGCGTGACAAGAGGATAGCATAATTTGCCTGATTCTCTGTAATAATGTTATGGGAATAATAATGCATTTTATTTTGTAAAGTTGTTTCTTGCATCAAACAACACAAGAACATTTTCAGTCACCGTCTTGTCTGAAGGCCAAGTGGATAAACAGGTTAATGTCAAGCCCCTCATGGAATGTAGGCCTATATTGAACACCACACATTGGCTGAATTATAGAACAGCTATTTCTGTAAGGATTGACGCTGGTAGAGACGAGAAGCAGGTACAGGGAGTGAACATTTAATTATCAACGGACATGGAATGGAACAGGACAGCGTCTGGACAAGAACACATAACGACATTAATGCAGACACGGAACAAACGGGGGAGCAGACAGTTATAGCCGGGGCAATCAACAAAGGGAAGGAGTCCAGGTGAGTCCAATGAGCACCGCTGTGCGTAATGATGGTGACAGGTGTGCATAATGAAGGGCAGTCAGAGAGGGAGAGCGGGAGTAGGCGTGAAAATTTCCATGTTAAAATGTTATGAGATGTATTTTCTCCCTAGTTTTTGATGGTAGGCCACTCTGGTAGGCCTGCGTTATGATCAAATGGCCACAGTAGCCTACTTGGCCACTGTTAAAACTGTAACTTAAAGCGGGTACAGCCTCAGTGTTCACAGTAAACACGGGCTGGAGGTTTTCACAACATTCAAGTTTGCGCTCAGAAGACCTGAAATTAGCTCAGTGCCGGAAAAAAATAGAGGGAACATTGGTGGTGACTGAAGTCTAACGAGTAAGGAAAGATTGAGACAGAGATGATACCAACTGGGTATCAAATCTGGTTTTCTGGTTGTGTCAATGCAGCATTTGCCCACTGAGTTAAAGCCAAAGATTTGGACACTGCTGACAGTGACAACATGGTGACATACAGTGCATTTGAAAAGTATTCAAAACCCTTGACCTTTTCCACATGTTGTTACATCTCAGCTTTATTCTAAAATGTATTTAAATATATATATATATTTTCATCAATCCACACACAATACCCCATAATAACAAAGCGAAAACAGGTTTTTGCACATTTATTACAAACAGATACTTTATTTACATAAGTATTCAGACCCTTTGCTATGAGACTCAAAATTGAGCTCCAGTGCATCCTGTTTCCATTGATCATCCTTGAGATGTTTGGAGTCCACCTGCGGTAAATTCAATTGATTGGACAGGATTTGGAAAGGCACACACCTGTCTATATAAGGTCCCACAGTTGACCGTGCATTTCAGAGCAAAAACCAAGCCATGAGGTTGAAGGAATTGTCCGTAGAGCTCCAAGACAGGATTGTGTGGAGGCACAGATCTGGGGAAGGGTACCAAAACATTTCTGCAGCATTGAAGGTTTTCAAGAACACAGTGGCCTCCGTCATTCTTAAATGGAAGACGTTTGGAACCACCAAGACTCTTCCTAAAGCTGTCCGCACGGCCAAACTGAGCAATCGGGGAGGAGAGGGGCCTTGGTCAGGGAGGTGACCAAGAACCGGATGGTCACTCTGACAGAGCTCCAGAGGTCCTCTGTGGAGATGGGAGAATCTTCCAGAAGGACAACCATCTCTGCAGCACTCCACCAATCAGGCCTTTATGCTAGAGTGGCCAGACGGACGCCACTCCTAAGTAAAAGGTACATGACAGCCCGCTTGGAGTTTGCCAAAAGGAACCTAAAGGACTCTTAGACCATCAGAAACAAGATTCTCTGGTCTGATGAAACCAAATTGAACTCTTTAGCCTGAATGCCAAGCTTCACGTCTGGAGGAAATCTGGCACTATCCCTACGGTGAAGCATGGTGGTGGCAGCATCATGCTGTGGGGATGTTTTTCAGTGGCAAGGGACTGGGATCGAGGAGAAGATGAACGGAGCAAAGTACAGCGAGATCCTTGATGAAAACCTGCTCCAGAGCACGAAGGACCTCATACTGGGGGGAAGGTTCTCCTTCCAACTAGACAACGACCCTAAGCACACAACCAAGAAAACGCAGGAGTGACTTCGTGGTCTCTGAATGTTGTTGAGTGGCCCAGCCAGAGCCTGGACATGAACCCGATCTAACATCTTCAGAGAGACCTGAAAATAGCTGTGAAGGATGCTCCCCATCCAACCTGAGAGAGCTTGAGAGGATCTGCAGAGAAGAATGGGAGAAACTCCCCAAATACAGGTGTGCCAAGCTTGTAGCGTCATACCCAAAAAGACTCGAGGCTGTAATCGCTACCAAAGGTGCTTCAACAAAGTACTGAGTAAAAGGTCTGAATATTTATGTAAATGTGATATTTCAGTTTATTTTTTATGAAGTTGCAAACATTTCTAAAGACCTGTTTTTGCTTCGTCATTATGGGATATTGTGTGTAGATTGAGATAAGGCTGTCACATAACAATGTGTAAAAAGTCTAGGGGTCTGAATACCTTCTGAATGCACTGTACCTTGGTCTATAACCTCTCCTGTTCGTGGCGCCGACACATATGGCAGCTCTGCTTCTATCTCCTAAGCAACTTTGCAGTATTTAAAAATGTTTGTGTTATTTATTACATTATTAGGCCAGAATTTTTGGGGTGTTATTACATACAGCCGGAAATATATTTTGGATATCAGAGCGGCGTTAAGGAATACGACTTTGCCGAATTGGATCCTTTGATCGTTCCCCCCAGGACAATTTAACTTATTCCAGAGGCTGCTCCAAAACACAGCCGGAAGAGAAGCGTTCTTCAGAGTGGACTACATCCCTTCCAAGTATATTACTCGCTAATGTTCAGTCTTTGGATAAAAAAAGTAGACGAGCTCCGGGCAAGGATCTCCTTCCAGAGAGACATCAGGGATTGTAACATACTCTGTTTCACGTAAACATTGCTCTTTCGGGATATACTGTCCCCGTCCATTCAGTCATCTGGGTTCTCAGTACATCGCACAGACAGGAATATAGAAGTCTCCGGGAAGAACAAAGGCATGGGTGTATGTTTCATGATTAACCACTAATGGTGTGATTGTGATAACACACAGAAACTCAAGTCCTTTTGTTCACCTGATCTAGAATACCTCACAATCAAATGCTGACCGTATAACCTCCCAAGATAATTATCTTTTGGTTATAGTCACAGCCGTGTATATTCCCCCTCAAGGCGATACCATGACAGCCCTCAAAGAACTACACTGGACTTTATGCAAACTGGGAACCTGAGGCTGCATTTATTGTAGCTGGGGATTTAAACAAGGCAAATTTGAAGAAAACGCTTCCAAAGTTCAACCAACACATTGACTGCCGTACTCGCGCTGGTAGAATATTGTAGGATTTTTTTGAAATTCCTACAAGGCCCTCCCACGCCCTCCCTTCGGCCACGTACCCACGCTAAGGTCTATTCAACGCTGGTCTGACCAATCGGAATCCATGCTTCAAGATTGTTTTGATGGGATATGTTCCGGGTAGCCTCTGAGGATAACATCGACAAACACAGGAGATTTTGTACCCACTGTGATTATTAAAACCTACCCAAACCAGAAACCGTGGATAGATGGCAGCATTTGTGCAAAACTGAAAGTGTGAACCACCGCATTTAACCATGGCAAATTGACTGTGAATATGGCTGAATACAAAGAGTGTAGTTATTCCCTCCGTAAGGCAATCAAACAGGCAAAACGTCAGTACAGAGACAAAGTGGAGTCGCAATTCAACGGCTCAGACATGAGACGTATGTGGCAGGGTCTACAGACAATCACGGACTACAAAGGGGAAACCAGCCACGTCGTGGACACTGACGTCTTGCTTCCGGACAAGCTAAACATCTTCTTCGCCTGCTTTGAGGATAACACAGTGCCACCGACGTGGCCTGCTACCAAGGACTGTGGGCGCTCCTTTTCCATGGCCAATGTGAGTAAGACATTTAAGCATGTTAACCCTTGCAAGGCTGCCAGCCCAGACGATATCCCTAGCCACATCCTCAGAGCATGCGCATACCAGCTGGCTGGAGTGTTTACGGACATATTCAATCTCTCTCTATCCCAGTCTGCTGTCCCCACTTGCTTCAAGTCCACCAAATGCTTTGAGAGGCTAGTTAAGGATCATATCACCTCTACCTTACCTGACACCCTAGACCCACTTCAATTTGCTTACCGCCCCAATATATCCACAAACGATGCAATCGCCATCGCACTGCACACTTGCCCTATCCCATCTGGACAAGAGAAATACATATGTAAGAATGCTGTTCATTGACTATAGCTCAGCATTCAACACCATAGTACCCTCCAAGCTCAGCATTAAGCTCGGGGCCCTGGGTCTGAACCCCGCCCTGTGCAATTGGGTCCTGGATTTTCTGATGGGCCGCCCCCCAGGTGGTGAAGGTAGGAAACAACACCTCCACTTTGCTGATCCTCAACACAGCGGCCCCACAAGGATGCGTGCTCAGCCCCCTCCTGCACTCCCTGTTCACCCATGACTGCGTGGCCACGCACGCCTCCAACTCAATCATCAAGTTTGCAGATGACACAACAGTAGTAGGCCTGATTACCAACGATGATGAGACCATTTACAGGGAGGTGGTGAGGGCCGTGGGTGAGTGGTGCCAGGAAAATAACCTCTCACTCAATGTCAACAAAACAAAAGAGCTGATCGTGGACTTCAGTAAACAGCAGAGGGAGCACGCCCCTATCCACTTCGATGGGACCGCAGTGGAGAAAGTGGAAAGCTTTAACTACTTAGGGAGTGGTGGGGTGCTAGCGCCCCACTCCCGACACTACCCGGTGAAATGTTAGGCGCCAAATTCAAAATCCAAAAGTTGAATTATTAAACATTCATCAATATACAAGTGTTGCATAGTCATCAAAAGCTCTGATTCTTGGCAATATCACAGCGTTGTCAGATTTCAAAAAGGCTTTACGGCGAAAGCACATTTGATTGTTTGAGGATAGCACCTCCAATATTTAACCATTAGCATAAATTCATACACCATCGCGGTTCACACAAAACCCATTTCACAGCGAAAACAAATCCTTTACCTTTTATAGAACTTCTGCTGAGGGCTTCCCAAGTGTCCAACGAAGACATCCAATGGTTCTTTTGTTAGAAAAAGTCATTTATTATATCCATAAATCTCTGTTTGGTTGGCGCGTTATGTTCATAAAATACAACGTCCACTCGCCCATTGAACCGTGACGAGAACATGTTCAACCTATTCCTATACACTTGTCCAAGAACAATCAAACATCATTGATAATGTATCCTTAGGAACATTTTTATGTATATTTACTATAATATTTCAACCGGATTGTAAACTGGACGATAGGAAAGGAAAAAAACACAGCGCGCGCGAGCCCGTGAACGCGCATCCTCTTCTGTTTACATCTGGTGACTAGTTCGAAATTCTTCTTCTATTACCATCCAGAGCAACCTAACAACACCAAACACTGTCTAGAGACTGTTCACATCCAGTGGAAGCAATAGGTACTGCAATCTTACTCCCATATATAGCTGTTTTCAATAGGGAGGGGTTCAAATTGAGGCAATGTGTCAAAAACACTTTTTCCAGGACAGAAATTCCTTGGGTTTTCGCCTGCTATATCAGTTATGTTATACTCACAGACAATATTTTAACACTTAGAAACTTCAGAGTGTTTCCTATCCAATAGTACTAATTATGTGCATATCCTAGTTTCTGGGCCTGAGTGGCAGGCCTTTTACTTTGGGCACGCCAGACTCTCCAAAACTTACACAGCTGGCGCTCCCCAAGAAGTTAAGATCCACGGCGTACACATCACTGACAATCTGAAATGGCCTACCCACACAGACAGTGTGGTGAAGAAGGTGCAACGGCGCCACTTCAACCTCAGGAGGCTGAAGAAATTTGGCTTGGCACCTAACGCCCTCACAAACTTTTACAGATTCACAATTAAGAGCATCCTTTCGGGCTGTATCACCTCCTGGTACGGCAACTGCACCGCCCGCAACCGCAAGGCTCTCCAACGCATCACTGGGGGCAAACTACCTGCCCTCCAGGACACATACAGGACCCGATGTCACAGGAAGGCCAAAAAGATCATCAAGGACATGAACCACCCGAGCCACGGCCTGTTCACCCTGCTATACCCGCAATAACATCTGCTAAATATGTGACAAATAACATTTGATTTGATGATTTGATATACAAACACAGGAAAGTCACTCTGACACTCTGTCTTATCACTCCCAGGAACACCTGTAGTCAGCATTAGACGGCAAATAATCACAGTATCATCAAGACTTTGGTCACAGAAAGATACATGAAAACAGGAATTGGTTCTCTCTCTCTCTCTCTCTCTCTCTCTCTCTCTCTCTGGAATCCACTGCTTTGCTGTCTCTGAGATGGACAGACACATAACTTTATCATCCCATTGAAACAGGATCTGAAGGGGAAGGGGAGGAACAGTCCTCCAGGAGCCAAATGGAGACTAATAGGCCACTATAGACTTCCATTATGGGGCCTGTTTCCTGATAGCAAAGGCCATCAACAGCACCAAATGGCCTATAATGTGTCCATGCTTCCCTGCTCTGGCCCCACACAGACAGACTGTACCCAGGTAGATGCACCCTTAGGTGTGTGTGCGTGCGTGCGTGTGTTTTATGATTCTTGTATATGCCTTTTCCTACTGATGGATCGTCCCCCCACAGACTGCCCTGCTGCTGCAGCCTGTCACAGAGCCTTATAAACCACACACATTCATCAGTATGGAGCATGTTTAACGAGCGGCTGATGCCTCTCATCTATCCTGCGTTCCAAACCCACACTCAGTGACAGTGCCCGTGATTTGTGTCCCTCTTAAAGGATACCAGGGCTGCCCAAAGGACCATATGTGGCAGGGTGGCAAGGAGAAGGTGGCAGTAGTAGCAGTGTTTGTGAGATGTTTTGGCAACACGTAACAACAAACACCATCTTAGGCTTTTATCACTGTTAAACAGGTTTCTAGTTTGTAACCATAATTCTTAGAGACCTTGTAATGCCAACAATGGACAGCCTGTAATATACTAGTCTGGCTGTCACCAGCTCTCGAAGTCACAGCTCGCTGTGTAGTCATGTGGGTCGCGCGTCAGCCAGGTTAGTAATATATGCCATTCAGCAGACACTTTTACTGATGTACTGACTTACAGTCATGTGTGCATACATTTTTTACATACAGTGAGGGAAAAAAGTATTTGATCCCCTGCTGATTTTGTACGTTTGCCCACTGACAAAGAAATGATCAGTCTATAACTTTAATGGTAGGTTTATTTGAACAGTGAGAGACAGAATAACAAAAAAATAATCCAGAAAAACGCATGTGAAAAATGTTATAAATGGAATTGCATTTTAATGAGGGAAATAAGTATTTGACCCCTCTGCAAAACATGAATCAGTACTTGGTGGCAAAACCCTTGTTGGCAATCACAGAGGTCAGATGTTTCTTGCAGTTGGCCACCAGGTTAGCACACATCTCAGGAGGGATTTTGTCCCACTCCTCTTTGCAGATCTTCTCCAAGTCATTAAGGTTTCGAGGCTGACGTTTGGCAACTCGAACCTTCAGCTCCCTCCACAGATTTTCTATGGGATTAAGGTCTGGAGACTGACTAGGCCACTCCAGGACCTTAACCTCTCAGGGATCATTGGGGCGCTAGCGACCCACTCCCGACACCACCAGGTAAAATGTAAAGCGCCAAATTCAAAATCCCAAAGTTGAATTATTAAAAATCCACCAATATACAAGTGTTTCATACTCATCAAAAGCTCTGTTTCTTGGCAATATCACAGCGTTGTCAGATTTCAAAAAGGCTTTACGGCGAAAGCACTACATTTGATTGTTTGAGGACAGCACCTCACATACTTTCTCATAGCCATGAATTCATTAGCCAGCGTGGCACACACATAACACATTTCACAGCAAAAACAAATCAATTACCTGTTGAAGAACTTCTGCTGAGGTCATCCTAAGTGTCCAACGAAGACAATCCATGGTTCTTTTGTTAGAAAAAGTCATGTATTATATCCATAAATCTCCATTTGGTTCGCGCGTCATAGTCAGAAACGACAGCCTCCACTAGTCCATTGAAACGTGGCGCGAACTCGTTCATCTTATACCTATAAACTTGTCCAAGAACAATCAAACATCATTTTAAATGTATCCTTAGGAACACTTTTACGTATATTTACTATAATAAATCAACCGGAATATAAACTGAGCTCTACAGACCGAGGGAAACACAGTGCGCGCTTGGCGAGAGCGC
>QNTS01000032.1:1022827-1048085 GCA_003317085.1 Hucho hucho | reverse complement strand
GAGTTGAGTTGATGCCAAAGAGCTCCATTTTGTTCTCATCTGACCACAACACTTTCACCCAGTTGTCCTGTTCATTGGCAAACTTCAGATGGGCATGTATATGTGCTTTCTTGAGCAGGGGGACCTTGCGGGCGCTGCAGGATTTCAGTCCTTCACGGCATGGTGTGTTACCAATTGTTTTCTTGGTGACTATGGTCCCAGCTGCCTTGAGATCATTGACAAGATCCTCCTGTGTAGTTCTGAGATGATTCCTCACCGTTCTCATGATCATTGCAACTCCACGAGGTGAGATCTTGCATGGAGCCCCAGGCCGAGGGAGATTGACAGTTATTTTGTGTTTTTTCCATTTGCGAAAAATCGCACCAACTGTTGTCACCTTCTCACCAAGCTGCTTGGAGATGGTCTTGTAGCCCATTCCAGCCTTGTGTAGGTCTACAATCTTGTCCCTGACATCCTTGGAGAGCTCTTTGGTCTTGGCCATGGTGGAGAGTTTGGAATCTGATTGATTGATTGCTTCTGTGGACAGGTGTCTTTTATACAGGTAACATACTGAGATTAGGAGCACTCCCTTTAAGAGTGTGCTCCTAATCTCAGCTCGTTACCTGTATAAAAGACACCTGGGAGACAGAAATCTTTCTGATTGAGAGGGGGTCAAATACTTATTTCCCTCATTAAAATGCAAATCAATTTATAACATTTTTCACATGCGTTTTTCTGGATTCTTTTGTTGTTATCCTGTCTCTCACTGTTCAAATAAACCTACCATTAAAATTATAGACTGATAATTTCTTTGTCAGTGGGCAAACGTACAAAATCAGCAGGGGATCAAGTACTTTTTTCCCTCACTGTATGGGTGGTCCCGGGAATCAAACCCACTATCCTGGCATAGCAAAGTGCCATGCTGAAGCAACTGAGCTACAGAGGACCACAATGGTCAGCCTGTACAGTATAGGGCTTCTTAACTGTCTTATGAACTGTGTCTGACCCTTACCCTTACTGCCGCAGGTCAGACTCAGAGAACAGCCCATATAACATATATGTCCTCTAACTCAGCCTGGGGCTACAGTAATGGCAGCAATGGTAGATTTATTTCACTATCCCTCAGTGCGCTACATTGGATGACACGCATTTCACCCCTAGGCCATCCTTTCACTGTGAATGAATAAGTGAGCCAAAAGCTGGGACCAGCAGCTGAATCAGGGAACAGCTGAATCAGGGAACACATACTGTGTTTGTAATTGATCCTCCACTCCTATGAATGTAATGAATTACAATAGCTGTGGTTCCCTACATCCATCATTAGTCCTCTTGATTTGGAAGCTTTGGGGTTAAGTTTAGGGTTATTGTTACAATTAGGATTAGGGTAAAGGGTTAGTGGTTAGGGTTGCGGGTTAAGGTTAGGGTTAAAGGTTAGGTTTAGGGTTAAGGGTTAGGGAAAATAGGATTTTGAGTGGAAATTAATTTTAGGTCCCCACGAGGATATAAAATAATGTGGGTGTGGGTGTGATGAGGTGTCCTGTGTGTGTGTGAGTGACTATTATGACCACATCAGTTGTGCAATGTGGGGATTCACTTCGAATTGCTACATTTCGACAGAAACATCAGTTCACTGTGGTTGTGGCAATACGGCAACACAAATACAGTGTCTGCACAATGTTCTCCGCCTTTTGATAATTTCTGTTAGTGCGTTGTCTGTTTTGGCTAGTTAGTCTATGGTGGAGATGAGAGAGCGTGGTGCTGCCCCTACTCCCTCCTGCATGGTGATTTGGCACGGCTCAGACCTGTAATGGTCCCTGGGCTGCTCCCACTCCGTCTTTGGGTTATTACTTTTCACTCCCAGGCCTTAGCAACAGGGAAACATTTACACTGTGACACGATACCACTCAATCAGGCCACGTAATCAATTATGGGATTGTTTATTGAATATATCACAGGAAATAAGAGGATTGAAGACGGAGGAAAGGAATGAGGTGGCTGAGATGCTTTTTGTGCCAGCTGCTCTCTGTGGCCAGGATGTCTGTCTGTCTGTGTCTGCCTGGCTCATTCTGTACTGTCCTGTATACTGGCATGTGATGGGATTTTATACAGTATCTTGTCCTTACTTCTCTCTTTCTCCTTTGTCACTCTCTCGCCCAACCCTTAGTGTCCAGCACTCTATTTTTCTGCTGCATCTATCCCTCCACATACAACTTATTTTACATTTTATGTTGACCAGTAAGAGTAGCTGCTGCATGTGCAATAGCTAATTGGGATCCAAATTAACTAAACTCCTCAATATCTAACTGTCTCTCTCTATGTCTCTCCTCTTCAGATAGCCGGTTTTGCCAATGCCATCGAGCCAGTGGGTGACGACCAGGAGAACCTGCTGGCGTTCCGTTTCCAGGCCCTCAACCCCATCGTGGACCCCTGGGTCTTCATCATCTTCCGCAAGTCAGTGTTCCGCCACCTCCGCTCGCTGCTGCGCTGGCGCTTCACTGCGGGAGCGGTGAAGAACACGGCCCAATGCACCATCTCCTTACCCCCTGACGACCACAGGGAGTCTCCCAAACACTTGCCCTCTGTTTCCTTGCAGCCCAAGCTATACTCCAGCCTCTTATGTGGGGGTGGGACTCGGGGCAGGAAAGAGGATGGGAATTAGGGATAGATGGATCTGGGAGAGCAGACAATTGGGGGAAGGGGTTTGGGATAGAGGGTTTGGAGAATTAACTTTTTTGATCACTAGTACTTACAGGTACCCTATCCACTTTTGACTAGAATGCATATGAGTATACCGATGCATGAGCTACATGTTTCATACATGTGAGTGCCATATAAAAAGACTGCAAAAGAGTGGATAAAGTGAGCGATTATGCCTCCAAACACACTGAAAACATAGCTCCTGCGCTGAACTGAATGTATGCAGAAGAGGACCACTAAGGGGGATTCATTATGGACAACCAGCCCTGGAAGGGCAAAGGTCAGGGCAAAGAACTCTGTCGACATACAGTACATGCAGTGCCCTCAGAAAGTATTCATACCCCTTGACTTATTCCACATTTTGTTGTGTTACAGCCTGAATTCAAAATGGATGAGATATATTGTTTTTCTCACCCATCTACACACTATACTCCATAATGTGAAAATATGTTTTTAGAAATGTTTGCAAATGTATTGAAAATGAAATACAGGAATATCTTATTTACGTAAGTATTCACACCCCCTGAGTCAATACATGTTATAGTCACCTTTTCGGAGCGATTACAGCTGTGAGTCTTTCTGGGTGAGTCTATAAGAGCTTTGCACACCTGGATTGTACGATATTTGCACGTTATTTATTTTTAATCCATCAAGCTCATCATTGCTAGACAGACATTTTCAAGTCTTCCAATAGATTTCCAAGCCGATTTAAGTCAACTGTAACTAAGCCAATCAGGAACATTCAATGTCATCATTGTAAGCTTCTCCAATGTACACTATATTTGGCCTTGTGTTTTAGGTTATTATCCTGATGAATTTGTCTCCCAGTGTCTGTTGGAAAGCAGAATGAACCAGGGTTTCCTCTAGGATTTTGCCTGTGCTTAGCTCTATGCCGTTTCTATCCTAAAAAAGTCCCTAGTCCTTGCCAATGACAAGTATACCCATGGGGCAGCAGGGTAGCCTAGTGGTTAGAGCGTTGGACTAGTAACCGAAAGGTCCCTGAGCTGAACAAGGTACATATCTGTCGTTCTGCCCCTGAACAGGCAGTTAACCCACTGTTCCTAGGCCGTCATTGAAAATAAGAATTTGTTCTTAACTGACTTACCTAGTAAAGTAAAAAATAAAGAAAAAATAACATGACGCAACCACTGCCATGCTTGAAAATATGAAGAGTAGTGCTCAGTGATGTCTTGTGTTGGATTTGCCCAAACATAACGCTTTGTATTCAAGACATAAAATCTATTTCTTTGCCAATTTTTTGCAGTTTTACTTTAGTGCCTTGTTACAAACAGGATGCATTTTTTTGAATATTTTTATTCCCGTTCAAGCTTCCTTCTTTTCACTTTGTCATTAAGGTTAGTATTGTAGAGTAACTACAATGTTGTTGATCCATCCTCAGTTTTCTCCTGTCACAGGCATTAAACTCTGTAACTGTTTTTATAGTCACCATTGGCCTCATGGTGAAATCCCTGAGTGGTTTCCTTCCTCTCTGAGTTGGACGCATGTAGCTTTGTGGTGACTGGGTGTTGATACACCATCTAAAGTGTATTAATAACTTCACCGTGCTCTAAGGGATATTTAATGTCAGCTTTTTTTTTTTTTTACCCATCTACCAATAGGTGCCCTTTTTGCCAGGCATTGGAAAACCTTGGTCTTTGTGGTTGGATCTGTGTTTGAAATTCACTGCTCGACTGAGGGACCATACATAAGTGTGGGGTAAAAATCATGTTAACCACTATTATTGCAAGCAGAGTGAGTCCATCAAAATCGAATAAAATAAAATGTTATTTGTCACATGCGCCGAATACTTACTTACAAGCCCTTAACCAACAACGCAGTTTTAAGACAAATAAGAGTTAAGAAAAATATTTACTAAATAAAGTAAAAAATAAAAGAGCAACAATAAAATAACAATGACGAGGCTATACACCGGGGGTACTGGTACCGAGTCAATATGCGGGAGTACAGGTTAATTGAGGTAATATGTACATGTAGGTAGGGATAAACTGACTATGCATAGATAATAAACAGCGAGTAGCAGCAGCTTAAAAAAAGCCAAAGTAGCCATTTGATTAGCTGTTCAGCAGTCTTATGGCTTGGGGGTAGAAGATGTTAAGAAGCCTTTTGGACCTTGACTTGGCGCTCTGGTACCACTCGCCGTGCGGTAGCAGAGAGGGTAGCTGGAGTCTTTGGCAATTTTTAGGGCCTTCCTCCTCCTGGTATAGAGGTCCTGAATGGCAGGAAGCCTGGCCCCAGTGATGTACTGGACCTTATGCACTACCCTCTGTAGCGCTTTACGGTCGGAGGACGAGCCGTTTGCCATACCAGGCGGTGATGCAACCAGTAAGGATGCTCTCGATGGTGCAGCTGTATAACTTTTTGAGGATCTGAGGACCCATGACAAATCCTTTCAATAGGTGTTGTCATGCCCTCTTCACGACTGTCTTGGTGTGTTTGGATCATGATAGTTTGTTGGTGACATGGACACCAAGGAACTTGAAGCTCTCAACCTGCTCCACTACAGCCCCATCGATGAGAATGGGGGCGTGGCCTCCTTTTCCTGTAGTCCACGATCATCTCCTTTGTCTTGATCACGTTGAGGAAGAGGTTGTTTACCTGGCAACACACGTCCAGGTTTCTGACCTCCTCCCTATAGGCTGTCTCATCGTTGTCGGTGATCTGGCCTACCACCGTTGTGTCATCGGAAAACTTAATGATAGTGTTGGAGTCGTGCTTGGCCACGCAGTCATGGGTGAACAGGGAGTACAGGAGGGGACTAAGCACGCACCCCTTAGGGGCCCCCGTGTTGAGGATCAGCGTGGCAGATGTGTTGTTGCCTACCGTTACCACCTGGGGGCTGCCCGTCAGGAAGTCCAGGATCCAGTTGCAGAGGGAGGTGTTTAGTCCCGGGGTCCTTAGCTTAGTGATGAGCTTTGAGGGCACTATGGTGTTGAATGCTGCGCTGTAGTCAATGAACAGCATTCTCCATAGGTGTTATTTTTGTCCAGGTGGGAAAGGGCAGTGTGGAGTGCAATAGAGATTGCGTCATCTGTGGATATGTTAGGGCGGTATGCAAATTGGAGTGGGTCTAGTGTTTCTGGGATTATCATGTTAATGTGAGCCATGACCAGCCTTTCAAAAGGCATTTTATGGCTACCAACGTAAGTGATACGGGGCCGTAGTCATTTAGGCAGGTTACCTTTGCTTTCTTGGGCACAAGGACTATTCTTTACCATTAAACATATTATTTGACTTGTTCTTTTTTAAATTTTTTACCTTTATTTTACTAGGCAAGTCAGTGAAGAACAAATTCTTATTTTCAATGACGGCCTAGGAACAGTGGGTTAACTGCCTTGTTCAGGGGCAGAACAACAGATTTTATTTAGGCTTGCCATAACAAATGGGTTGAGTACCTATTGACTCAAGAGATTTCAGCTTTTCATTTGTAATGAATTTGTAAACATTTCTAAAAACATAATCCGTTTTAAATTCAGGCTGAAACACAACAAAATGTGGAAAAGTCAAGGGGTGTGAATACTTTCTGAAGGCCCTGTATATACACACCCGGTGAAGCCCGTGAAAACATTGCACTAGGTCTTCTGTCCAGGTATCACTGGACACCATTTCCAAGCTGGGGAGAGAATGTTCCTGTTAAAATATATACTAATAATTCCGTTAGCTTACCGAAGATGGCATGGTGGTCTTCACTATTACTACCTTATGGAATTTAGATTTCCTCACTTCCTGAATTATTTCACATCTTGTAAATGTACAAAACAATACATGCCCAAGGCATTCAAGTCATTATCTTCAAAGGACATTCACAACAGTGTAGTAAAGCAACATGCAGGAAAGATGTGATCTGTAATGCCGTGTTTTATTGACAACCTCTTTGCCCTCTTTGCTCTTAAAATGTCTCTCTCTGATCTGTCACGTAATTGAAGTGCGGGATGTAGGTCACAGCTAGCCTTGTACGAACCATCCTGATCTCGTGAGCTCTCGTGCACGGATCCATGTAGCGAAACAGAATGTAAGCTTGTGAGATCAGAATGGTTCGTACGAGGCTAGGTCACATCGGGTCACCTTCCTACAACATGATGGTCTCTTCTGCGTGCATGTCCCCTGGATCTATGGTTACGTTTTAAGGGTGGTCAATCTCTTTATCTTCTTTAAGGATGAATGGATCATGGATCCTATGCATGTGACATGTCTGAAATCCATGTCTCAGTTTCCAAACCTTTGCATCCAACACTTCCGTCATCAAATACGCTGTTGTAGGTAATCAAATCTAGAGTGTATTATGGGCTCATTGAGAAAGACCCGTGTCTATGGAGATATTCTGTTGTGCAATATATTGTATGGACATTCCTTAGTGCACTCACGCAAGAGGGTACCTCTCTTATCTCTTTCTTATAAAGCGAATTCATTTGACCTATATTGTCACAGCAAAATAATTTTAGTCCATAATGTTTCTTGATCAGCGGTTAGGCTATTAGCTGGTAAAAATTTGGCTACATGAAAAGTGCAATACTGTTAATATAACCGTGTGTTAATGTGGGTTTTCAGTGAATTTATGTATATATCATGATGCTCATATACATTTAATGCAGTGCAGTGATCAAATGAAGATCCTGCATCTGTATGAGTCTGTTTTGAATGTAGTCAATATAAGAACTGCTCCTGTGTCTATAGTTCTGTCATTGAGAAAGCTCACAAAAACGCAGTTTGAAGTTGTTGCTTTTTCTGTCCGCTTTCTCCTCCGTCACTATGGCTGCTGTTACACAGGCAGCCCAATTCTGATATTTTCACATCCATCAGATATTTTTTAGAGCTGATCTGATTGTTCGATAGGCCAATTACAAAAAAAAAGATCAGAAGATGGCTGCCTGTGTAAACGCAGCCTCGGATAGTGATTGCATGAAGAGTGCTGCGTTTGTGTTTACTGGTGGTAAGTCCTTTTTGTGTACGTTTCTCTGTGTTCTCTCAGTTGTGTTGTATGGATGTTTTGTGCTGTTGTGTTTGATGTTTGTGTATGTAATTGTGTTGTGTTTTGCGGTGTGATTTTGTTTCTTGAGCTATGATGTGCCACATGCCCAGTGTGTGTTCCAGTCTGGCTTCTTGCACTTGAGAATATACGGTGTCAGATATGTTCTTGCAGTATTGGGATCAATTGTAACAAATGTGAATACATGTTAGACGTGTTATATATAGGTTGCTGTACATGTTCCTATGTAAAAAGATTAAAATGCTAAATAAAGATTGAAAGTATGTATCATGTGTGTAACTTCCCTATTGTGTGAGTTACTTTCCACATGTACACTACTGGTCAAAAGTTTTAGAACACCTACTCATTCAAGGGTTTTTCTTTATTTTTACTATTTACTACATTGTAGAATAATGGTGAAGACATCACAACTATAAAATTACACATGGAATCATGTAGTAACCAAAAAAGTGTTCAACAAATCCAAATATAGTTTATATTTGTGATTCTTCAAATAGCCACCCTTTGCTTGATGACAGCTTTGCACACTCTTGGCATTCTCTCAACCAGCTTCACCTGGAATGCTTTTACATACAGTCTTGAAGGAGTTCCCACATATGCTGAGCACTTGTTGGCTGATTTTCCTTCACTCTGCGGTCCGACTTATCCCAAACCATCTCAATTTGGTTGAGGTCGGGGGAATGTGGAGGCCAGGTCATCTGATGCAGCACTACATCACTCTCCTTCTTGGTAAAATAGCCCTTACACAGCCTGGAGGTGTGTTGGGTCATTGTCCTGTTGAAAAACTAAGCCCAAACCAGATGGGATGCCGTATCGCTGCAGAATGCTGTGGTAGCCATGCTGATTAAGTGTGCTTTGAATTCTAAATAAATTACTGACAGTGTCACCAGCAAAGCACCATCATCCCACCTCCTCCATGCTTCACGGTGGAAACCACACATGCGGAGATCATCCATTCACCTACTCTGTGTCTCACAAAGACACAGCGGTTGGAACCAAAAATCTCAAATTTGGACTCTATGCCAAAGGACAGATTTCCACCGGTCTAATGTCCATTGCTCGTGTTTTTTGGCCCAAGAAAGTGTCTTCATATTATTTGTGTCCTTTAGTAGTGGTTTCCTTGCAGCAATTCAACCATGAAGGCCTGATTCACACGGTCTCCTCTGAACAGTTGATGTTGAGATGTGTCTGTTACTTGAACTCTGTGAAGCATTTATTTGGGATGCAATTTCTGAGGCTGGTAACTCTAATGAACGTATCCTCTGCAGCAGAGGTAACTGGGTCTTCCATTCCTGTGGCGGTCCTCATGAGAGCCAGTTTCATCATAGTGCTTGATGGTTTTTACAACTGCACTTGAAGGAACTTTCAAAGTTCTTGAAATGTTCCGCATTGACTGACCTTCATGTCATAAAGTAATGATGTACTGTTGTTGCTTATTTGAGCTGTTCTTGCCATAACATGGACTTGGTCTTTTACCAAATAGGGCTATCTTCTGTATACCCCCCTACCTTGTCACAACACAACTGATTGGCTGAAACGCATTAAGAAGGAAAGAAATTCCACTAATTAACAAGGCACACCTGTTAATTGATATGCATTCCAGGTGACTACCTCATGAAGCTGGTTGAGAGAATGCCAAGAGTGAGCAAAGCTGTCATCAAGGCACAAGGTGGCTATCTGAACAATCTCAAATATAAAATATATTTTGATTTGTTTAACACTTTTTTGGTTACTACATGATTCCATATGTGTTATTTCATAGTTTCGATGTCTTCACTATTATTCTACAATGTAGAAAATAGTAAAAATAAAGCAAATCCCTTGAATGAGTAGGTGTTCTATAACTTTTGACCTGTAGTGTGTCTTATTCATCTGTGATGGTGAACAAGTGGAGGGAAAGTTATATACTGTGTGACTATACAGAAATGAAAATATACTGTATGTCTTGTCGAATTCCCAAAGCTTGAAGACATTGCCTGTGTGTTTACAGCTAAAGGATAAAACAGAACAAGACAAGATAAATAGGAAAATGGTTCAGCTGGGGTTTAGACAACATAGCTGCTTTGAACATGCCAGTCAGTCAACACACAAAACAATTGGGAGATGACATGAACGTTTACGATTCTTAGAAATATAGAGAAATAAACTGTTGGTTTATTGACTAGAGAAATGCCATTCAGCATAAAATCAACTTCTATGGTTTTACAGTAAGTATAAATATGCAGTCATAAAGTATTCCGAAAACTTCATTTCCCCATATGCCATCTCAAAAGATCGTATCAGAAGCAGGCGGAGCATAAAGGAAAGGTTAGTTGCAGTATAACAACGACGCAGTATATAACCTACTGAAAAATAGGTCATCGAAAGACAACTGACATTATAGAGTTGGTACAGACCACAGCACACCTCACCAGAGGGACTATCATCTGAACGAGGGCAGGAAACCATAACAAAGACATACTGTAGACTTTGCAACCATAAAGCCTACTCCTTTAGCAAAGCCTTACCGGAAACTTTAACATGAATAAGTAGAGCAGCTTTACTGACATATTAAACTGATGTAGATGCTTAATTTCCCAGCAGTGTTTGTGTGTATGCGCGTGCGTGCATGCGTGGGTAAGAGAAAGAGAGAGTTTACAAGCCAAAAACACTTTACTCATAATAACGCACCAAATTCCATATATCATATTCCCCGGTAATGGGATTCCACTAAGTGATGGAAGATGGTCCTTCATTTGCAAGATGATATTTCATGGGATTTATTTATCACGAGCCAATACAGAAACAAGCGCTCTGATACCATCAAAATGCCCTCTGCCTGTCTTCATGGTCTTTCATCATCACCATTATCACGAAGACTTTGTCGAGCAAACACTCCTTGAATGAGGTGAATGTTATTTTGTACATGCTATTCACATAGCTCATTCCTCATGTAATCCCTCTGGTTTAGTAGTGTGTGTGCTCAAGACTGTAAAACCAACAGGCCTGTCTTTTGAGACCGTAGCGTTCCAGATACACATTTGGCACAGGTCACTACTGATGATTATATCTTGCGATGTCTGGAGAAGTGTTTTACATCTCAGGAATATCATTAACATAATATAACAGTCCTATAAACAAATACGTATTTGAAATGCAGTCCCCAGGTCCATCGGCACCGTGACAATATTTTCTAAATGCTTCCTTCCTCCCTTCATTGAAGTCATCGCTGATGTATCACAATACTTTTGTTAATTTAGTCATGACAAGTCAATTATTAATAATGTAATATAATATATGACATTTAGCAGACGTGTATCCATATAGGTGGTCCCAGGAATTGAACCCACTATCTTGGCATTGCAAGCACCATGCTTTACCAAATGGCCTAGAGGATCAGGAGCACGGAAGAATGCTTTGCTCTAGTTTCGGAACAGCGCCCTGGTCTGTTGTACGGACAGGAAGCCCATCACCCTGGTTATCTGTGATTCACCAGAGTCTTGACAGTGATGAATCTTTATCTGAAGCAGAGCACTAATGAACAGCAGTCCTGGCCCTCACTGAGGTTGTAATTAAAAGTGTTACTTGATTAACCAGATGGAAATAGAATGAACGAACAGAACAGGGAGTGATGAACTGAGATGAACCAGACTGATACGTAGCAGTATACACACACTTCGACATGAGTATTTTCTTGTTCTTTCAATGTCTTTCTTTCATTTTTTCTTTCTTCCTCAGAACTCAGTCTTTCTCACATTCTAATTACAGTTGGGTGAACGTGCCCACTTAATCTGTTAGTAACCCTGACCCTCACCTGAGACCCTCAGTCGACATCTTTCCCTTTCCTCCTGATAAATGATATTGTGAAACAGTGATCATACTTTGACCTCTGACCTCTTCGGCATGGGGGTGTGTTGAGAGATACAAAGACTAAGGGCTTGATTCAATCTGTAGCACTGAAGAACCACCCCACAGAGCGATGGAAATTTAAAGGCTATGTTTCCGCGTTCGCGGAGACAGCATTCATGGTAAACGCTGCATATGTCGGGTCAATTGGAAATTACCTTTACATTTCAGGCATTCTATAGCGCTGAACTTTGGCAATATGGATTGAATTGCGCCCTAATGCGTAATTGTGTGACATTGCAAAGGAAGCCTTTGAGAATTTGAGAAGGGTTTTAAGTACAATGAATCTATGGGGAATTCTCATCTGAAATCAATTCATTGATTTATTGATCTGACAGGGAATTTATGTTGAAAGAACATTAACCAAAGTGTGATTTTCAAACAGCAGTTTTCTAAGTGTTATTACTTGGGGAGCCCCTTGTCTATGTATTTTATTGATCGAAAAGGCCATGATCCTCCGAGTATGACTCCCATTTCATCTGATTTAAAATATGATCTGAATTTTAAGAGTGAACATCCTGTGTTCTAATAACACCCGAATGATTGTTAGATTTGATTTCCAGAACGACCTGACATTTTTTTTTTACAGGAATGAGAATCATACTAGTTTTCTACTTTTACACATAGATATCATTCCTCATTGCTGACTGGACACTTTCAATCGAGAACACATCAAGCAAAATCAAAGATTGATATCCTGACTTGAGGACAATACACTTTTGCTCTCTGTGCAGCATGCGTCGTGTTACCTAGTTTACCAAAGGGGATGTGTTTAACAGAGATGGTGTTCCATTCCAATAGATTCTGTTGAGGACTCCTGGCAATGACTCCACATGGAGTAATTATAATGACCATCAACGATAATAAGTCAACCTCCAGTGAAAGGTAGGCATCTGTTTTCTGTAACTTGGAACAGAGGACATCACTCCTTGTTGTGTATAGAGGCTAGAACACTTCCTTTGACCAATCTGTTGTTCTGTTGTTCTTTTTGGTTAAAGGGAAAGTAACTATTGAGTTTCTGCAGATGGATTGAACCATCTGGCCACAGCTATCCCACTTTTACAGAAGTGCATGTCTGTCCAGTTGGGCCTGTTCTTGACTGCAGAACAGAATCAAACACCTCATTATAAAAGGTAATGACTTTCCTGCCTTCTTTTAACCTTTAGATTTGTAATGTCAAATTAAGTGAGGGAGACACAGTCAGTGATACAGCCCTAAGGGTCAATGTCCAATGGCCCAAGAAGCTCTCTGGAGTAGCTGGGAGAAATTGTATCAGATGTTTATCTCTTTGGCTGCAGTTATCAAAGGAATTGCCCTGACAGGCTGCCAGAATGAGGCTTTGGGATAAACATAGAAAATAAAGTCTAAGGTTAACACAGGCTTAGAAGATACATTTTGTTCTGTGAGATAATATCAGTCAGTTAACATGACTTCATGAATTATGAAGCCTTTATGCGCTTAAGTGCTTGTTTTGATGACATAAATTCTTCAGAATTCCCCAAACGTTACGTTAGTGGATGAAGATTATTTCATAGATGAAAATGTATAAGATCTCCTGAGTCTGTGTTTACCACGGACCTTACTTTTGGCATTTATAAATAAATAAAAATATTAATTTCCCCATAGGCTTTGACCAATGAGCCATGGCGTAGTTAGGGACTTCAAAAAGACGCCATTACTATTGCTCCCCATTGGGCACAGACATCAATTCAACGTCTATTCCACATTGGTTCAACGTAATTTCATTGAAATTATGTGGAAACAACACTGATTCAACCAGTGTGTGCCCAGTGGGTCTCTATACCTTCCAGGTTATAATAATAATACATGTATTTTGTATAGTGTTTTTCATTACAAACAAGAATCTCAAAGTCGCTTTGAAAACCAAAACAAATGTAGTGATCTAGCAGGCCATGCTTGATGGTCTTTCACAACTTCATATGTCTGGTTGTAAAGGCAGTTCGAAAAGGCAGTCAGTAGCTTTAGCAGAGGGAGCAGTGGTGTACCACAGGAAGGAGCAGTGCTCTTTTTTGGGGAGGAAACAGTTAACTTCCTACAATTCTACTCATTTAACCAGAGAGAAATGTGCAATTTTATAGCTATACTCATGCTATTCAACACATTTTGCAATGAGGCTGAAAGCATTTAGCATTTTTAAAGCTGCAATTCTAAACAATTCCAACCAGTTCTGCTACATTTGATATGTGGTACAGTAGTAGCACATCAATGGCCCGCACACCAATGGCCCGAACTCTCAACTTTAATAACTTTTGATTTTATGGAAAAACACTTTTTTTTCAGTGGTGACCAGATGTCTGTAAAAAATGATGGGTGGCAAACAATAACTGATTCATGAAATGCTAGATAATTAGAAAGGGTACATCGATTGGGTTAGATTTCCATACTAAGATTAATGTCAGGGGATAATTATATTATCTTACCAATGAGAGAGACAGACCAACAAACACCTAAATTAATAATAAGGCTTATGCTGGACCAATACCTTTCAGTCCTTGAGGGACTGGTCTGCTGAACTGATCACAAGCATAAGAGCAGTTTCAGAATGATTTTCCCCATTAACCTCTCCAGGCATCGGGGCAGTATTCGGAGGTTTGGAGAGTCTGGCGTGCCCAAAGTAAAATGCCTGCCACTCAGGCCCAGAAACTAGGATATGCACATAATACTATTGGATAGGAAACACTCTGAAGTTTCTAAAACTGTTAAAATAATGTCTGTGAGTATAACAGAACTGATCTAGCAGGCGAAAACCCAAGGAGAATCTGTCCGGAAAAATATTTTTTTGTGACATGCCCTCAATTTCAATGCCTGCCTATGGGATTCTCTGTAAAATAGGACCCAGGTTGCAGTACCTATGGCTTCCACTAGATGTCAACAGTCTTTAGACAAGGTTTCATGCATTTATCATGGAAGATCACAGAATAGAAGAAGAATATGTAAGAGGATGGAGGAAGTCACTTCAGTTTTTGGTGCGCAAGACCGTGAGCACGCTCCTCTGTATTTTCCTTTTCTATCGTTTAGGATACTATCTGTGTGAAATATAATTGTTAATATACATATACCTAAGGATACATTATAAATTATGTTTGATTTGTTTGGGCAAAGTTGATAGGTATAATTTGAATGCTTTCTCTTCACTGTACAATGGGCGAGTAGACTGTGGATTTTCTGAACATAACGTGCCAACCAAACGGAGATTTATGGATATAAACAATGACTTTTTCTAACAAAAGAAACATGGATTGTCTTGCTTGGACACTTCGGATTGCGCTCAGCAGAAGATCATCAAAGGTAAGCGATTTATTTTAGCTCTTATATGTGTTTTGTGAGACCCGCGCTGGTTATGGATTTATGCTAATGCATAAAATATGTGAGGTGCTATCCTCAAACAATCAAATGTTGTGCTTTCGCCGTAAAGCCTTTTTGAAATCTGACAATGCTGTGATATTGCCAAGACTCTAAGCTTTTGATGACTATGCAACACTTGTAAATTGATGAATGTTTATAATTCAACTTTTGGATTTTTAATTTGGCACCTTACATTTCTCCGGGTAGTGTCGGGAATGGGGCGCTAGCGCCCCAATGATAATTAAGTAGGTGAATGACTAACACCGGTCTCAACTCATTGAAATTGTAAAAGTTCAGTCAAAAGATAGATTTTCCAGTAGTTTTTTATATTTTCCAGTAGTTTTTTATATTTTCCAGTAGTTTTTTATATTTACACACTATGATGTCGAAAAAACACTCTGGAATTGTGAAAATTATGATAATTCCATTTTAGTGTAAGAGCTTTAAATACAAAATAAGCCTGGAATTTCAGCCTGTTCAGCATGACATCACAATCTGATCTGATTATTCTGACCAATGACCAGTCATCTTTTATTTGCATATGTAACCTCCTACTGTGACGGGATAAGTGGGTAGCTCTGGACTATAGACAATCCTATCCGCAAATCAGGGCTGTGTAATCAGCCACAAAATCAGACAGAGCATGTCAATGGCAAAAGAAAGATCAGGGAAATAAATAATAAAATATATGTTGAGTTATTTTCATGAAATAAACACACAGTGATGATTTAAAAATAAAATGTAGTGTCTACTTATCCTCTCAGGGATCACCGACACTACCAGGTGAAATGTGAGGCGCCAAATTCAAAATCCAAAAGTTGAATTATTAAACATCCACCAATATACAAGTGTTCCATACTCATCAAAAGCTCTGTTTCTTGGCAATATCACAGCGTTGTCAGATTTCAAAAAGGCTTTACAGCGAAAGCACTACATTTGATTGTTTGAGGGTAGCACCTCACATACTTTTCTCATAGCCATGGATTCATTAGCCAGCGTGGCACACACATAACACATTTCACAGCAAAAACAAATCAATTACCTGTTGAAGAACTTCTGCTGAGGTCTTCCTAAGTGTCCAACGAAGACAATCCATGGTTCTTTTGTTAGAAAAAGTAATGTATTTCATCCATAAATCTCCATTTGGAGAATGGCGTCCACACCTCCATTGAAACGTGACTAGAACTCGTTCAACTTATACCTATAAACTTGTCCAAGAACAATCAAACATCATTTTAAATGTATCCTTAGGAACACTTTTACGTATATTTGCTATAATAAATCAACCGGAATATAAACTGAGCTCTAAAGACGGTAAAAAACACAGTGCGTGCTTGGCGAGAGCGCGCGCCCAGTCCTATAGAGTTCCAAGGAGGCACTTCCTTATTCCCTCTTCTTCTCTGCTCTATTTCATCTGAACAGAATCAAATCACTTTCTCGAGACTGTGGACATCCAGAGGAAGCGATAGGTACTGCATTCATATGCCCTTTTATGGGCATTTTCATGAGGGAGGGGTTCCAAATGAGGCACTCTGTGAAAACCACTTTCTCCAGGACAGAAATTCCTCGGGGTTTTGCCTGCCATATCCGTTCTGTTTTACTCACAGACAAATGGTTAACAGTTTTACAAAATTCAGAGTGTTTCCTATCCAATGGTACCAAATATGTGCATATCCTATTTTCTGGGCCTGAATGGGAGGCATTTTACTTTAGGCACGCCAGGCTCTACAAAACGGTCAAGTTGTGCAGTGATCCCTGAGAGGTTAAATGATAACGCCCGAGAAGCCGGTGTTTGGAGGATATATTGGCACGGGTGTTGTTAGGCTGCAGGTAGTCTAGTGGTTAGAGCGTTGGGCCAGTAACCGATTGAATGCTAGATTGAATCCCCGAGCTGACAAGGTAAAAATATGTCGTTCTGCCCCTGAACAAGGCAGTTAACCCACTGTTCCTAGGCCGTCATTGCAAATAAGAATTTGTTCTCAACTGACTTGCCTAGTTAAATAAAGGGAAAATAAAAAAAGCCCAGAGACAAAGTTGAGGCCGGCAATCTGTGTCAATATATCCGACAAACACCAGCTTCGAGGGCTTTATCACTTTAATACAACGGGTTATCAACATATTCAAATAATGACAGATATTTTCCATAAAAACGTTATTTTGATTAATGTATTCATACTATTTCATCCTTCCACAAGATATAGTCCCGACACAAATCTAGGGTTGCTGGAGACGCGACCCAGTCGTTCGTTCTAAATGTTCCATTGCCATAATGTTCCATTGCCATATTATCCCTTTCTTGCTAGCTAGCCTACTACGGCTAATTTACAGTTACGTCAAAAAGCCAGAATAACAGCAAAGTAGCTGCATTTGTTTAAGCTGTTTTCTAGTGACATTTATTTGGATACATCCATGAGGCGCGAGGCGCGATTTTGCCTGGCATAGAAAATGTGCTCCCTCGTCAGGACACTTGTTCAGAGGAGCTAGCCAACAACACAGCTACAGTAACACCATCACTTCAAACTGAAGCTGGAAAGCCTGAAAATTGGCTGCATTATGTTAGAAATGTTTTCTATAAAAACATTTTTATATATATCCACAAAAATGATGCCAGCCGACTCATGATTTCGACTGGCTGAGAAACGCTGTCTCGTCCCAACTCCCGACAAGTTCATTACTATGGGACAGCAGGAGATTGAATTTCAATATTGAAACATTGCAAATGTCAGAGACAGACAGCAAGTTTTATCCAAATCTCCGCTGTTGAAAACAAAATGTTAGTCTAAAAGAAATGTGAGATACTGTCTAGAGTTTAAGTTTATAAATTGCCTGGTTGGGCTGATGAGACAGTGGATTGTGCAGTCAGATGGAACAGAGTAAATATGCATTTTAAAGTCATAGATTTAGCCGGTGGCAACTTGTGGAATCGACACCGGCTGGAATGTGGTTTTAACAAATCAGCATTTAGGATTAGACCCACTCATTGTATAAATATTCTATAACAGTCAGCTGACAAAGACTTCTGAGCAGATTCCAAGACAATGATACAGCATCATCTAGTGAGGATATGTGAAACTACACCCAGAGCAGATCATCACATAAGGCCATTTTGTCCTCCACACAACTATGAAAAGGTGAGGACAACACATAGGAGTTAGAGGACTTCCACCATTTGAAAGTAGTTAACTGGGTGGGACTTCCTATGTGTTAAGGATCACATAATTCCACCTTGAGGGATCAGCCAATGTATTATACTCGCGAGCAAACACTAGGTGGCAGTAAAAATTTTTTCTTTATTATTACACCTTGTCGGCTCGGGTATTCGAACCAGCGACCTGTCAGTTATTTGGTTCCTTCAGATCTGCTGTAGTTGGAAGCATATCATGTGAAGAGGCTATTCTCGTCTACTACCAGTAGGGTAGGCACTAATGCAACAGACCAATAACTTGTATATTCACTGAACAAGCTTTAAGAACAAGTTTGCTCCTAAATAGATTATATTGAATTTCTTATATTAAGTTACTGCACTAGTGTGTCTACATAAATTGTAGTTTACTCCCCTTACACAGGCACCTTGCCCAGTCACGATCATGTGTTACATACAACCGCCATAGACTATATTTAGACATAGGCAGTTGAAGTACAGTAAAGGGGGTCACAGCTTTCCAGCTGAGTGATGTCCTCAGGTTCCTAATGTACCAGAGCTACTTACTGTACTATAAAATAATCTATCACATCCAACCAGCCCCAGATATGATTGATCTCATTGGCTGTCCCTGCCCGTCACGTGTGGGTCGGACTTGGAGGCATTTGGAGTTACAGGGGTGAGATGTCATGAACCGGACTGACCCGGATTACCAGAGGCTCCTGTGGCAATCCCAGGAGCCACCAAATATAGCCTGGTGCAGCCAGGGATAGCTCCTCTTACAGAGGCCGGGGTGACCTCCTCTGACCCAATCTCAGAGGGTGTCTTGTAAAGGATATTATGAAGACTGCAAAAAGACTGGCAGCCAGGGATACACACACTAACTGAACTGAGTTGAAGTTCCATCCATACTCCAAATAACTGCCATGAGTACATGCTAAAGTCAGCACATTTTACACAAACAAGTGGGAAATAAAAATGGCAAATAAAGTATTACGCAAGACAAGGAGACAGTCATATAGTGAAGTACAGCAAATGTATTTATTCATGGCAAACATTATTTCACATCTTTAAATTTGTACGCTACCTCCAACAGTCCTTAACCATGTGTCTTTTCCAGCCTTTGAACCAAAGTTAACCAACCAGTAAAAGCTAGCCAGAAACAGAGTTGTCTTTTAAAGCAACAATTCAATACCTATGCTAGCATTCAACCCTAAATAATACATTTTAAACCCCTAATTTATACCAGTTGGAAATATGTATTTTTCAACTCGCTGACAAAAATAAATATATTAGTGAATATATACTCTGTTCAGTAGAACAGCAAGCGGAGCACGGATAAAAGATGTGAACACTTGACGACAACATGAGGATCTGAAAAATCCATAGGAGCAAGAGACTGAATGAGTTGCTCCAGCAGCAGCAACGTTGTCTTTTTCCAGAACATTTTCAAATATACGGTTTACACCTAAGTGCAAATAGGTATGTACTGTATATAGTTTATACTGTATATTCCTATGTTCTAATTTAATAAGAGCTCTTGCAAGAAGATTGAGGCTTTAGAGTATTATGGCACATTTCAAAACATCTCACAGGTCACACTAGATCAACAATAGGTCATGCAAAGTTTTACGATACACTAATATTTGTGACCAAAATGATTAATTTATACATTAATATTTGATAACACATTTAAAAAGCAGAACATTAATATTTGTATCAGGATATATGTTAAGCAGATAAAATATATCTTTACAGCAATGCTCTCAAAGTGTGTTACCGTAATCAACGATCGGAAACTGCACATCTACATACTCCTATGCCATAGGTCAGTGGTGCTGGGAAATGAAAAGCCTTGTTTGAGAATGAAAGACAACAGCCTGCCCAAAAAATGAAAGAAAAATAAAATAAAAATAAAAGCCTATTAAAACCAACCAACCAGTGCTTTTCTAAATCAACTCCCTACAACCCTTTAGGGATGGGAGAATTCTCTCAACCTAGCACCAATGCAACCTCTTCCACTGTAATTCTTGCGCCAACCGTTAGTGACATGTACTTTACAAATTATATATCATTTATATATAATATATAACAAAACATTAGGGACACCTGCTCTTTCCATGATATAGACTGACCAGGTAAAAGCTACAATCCCTTATTGATGTCACTTCTTAAAGGGGAGGAGACAGGTTAAATAATTATTTTTAAGCCTTGAGACATGGATTGTGTATGTGTGCCATTCAGAGGTTAAATGGGCAAGACAAAAGATTTAAGTGTCTTTGAACGGGGCATGGCAGCAGGTGCCAGGCGTACCAGTTTGAGTGTGTCAAGAACTGCAACACTGCTGGGTTTTTCACACAACAGTTTCCTGTGTATTTCAAGAAAGTTCCACCACCGAAAGGACATCAAGCCAACTTGACAACAGTGGGACGCATTGGAGTCAACATGGGCCAGCATCACTGTGGAACGCTTTCGACACCTTGTAGAGTCCATGCCCGGACAAATTGAGGCAGTTCTGAGGGCAAGGGGGGGTGGAGTGCAACTCAATATTAGGAAAGTGTTCCCAATGTTCTGTACACACAGTGTTTAGCTATATATTTATGTATATACCTCCAGTGTGTATACAATCCACAATGGGATCAGAACCACCTTGTTGTGACATGAAACTGTCTAAGGGGCGCATGCAAGACGGCAGTTACCCAATTCAATGTTAGAAATCAGCACTGCGATTTGTGTGACTGCACCATTAGCCTAAATTGTTTTCAGGGCGGAAAAAGACTCAAAATAGTAAGCTTCTCT
Organism: Hucho hucho; assembly: GCA_003317085.1. Lineage (NCBI taxonomy): Eukaryota > Metazoa > Chordata > Actinopteri > Salmoniformes > Salmonidae > Hucho > Hucho hucho. The sequence continues at coordinate 1,027,212 of QNTS01000032.1, read as the reverse complement.
CTACGAGGAAAGACCGCCATCTCTGGCATGGTTCCCTATCCCTCTGCCTCATCCGTGTTGCCCTTTCCTCAAATTTAGTCGGCATCTGGGAGCCTCCGAAGGATCTTACTCTGGAGTAAGGGCCTCATGCCTCGTTAAAGCTCGGTCCATTAACATCTGTTAGGGATTCATCTGCAGACGCTCTTAAAACAGATCCCCTAGAAGTAGTTGGATTTTTTGGATTAAAGAATTTTGTACATTGAATAAATTTTTTTGTTTTACATTTTGGCTTGATTATTGGTTTGTTTTCTTAAAGACAGAGTGATCTTAGAAGGACAAGCAATGTGAGAGAGAGAAATGTGTGAGAGCACAGTCCACTTCACTTGGCTGTCATCATCTGCACAAACTCTGCAAGGCAGAACAAAACAGGGAGAAAGAAATTAGAAGAAATCCACAAGAATAAAGGGCATTCTGTTAACAATGATTACATCCCAAGGCATATTAATAAGACTGGAACAGAGGAACATGAGGAATCAATGTCTTCCAATACTATTTTCAATTCAATGAACAGTGATTCATTAAGCTGTGAGTGTATGTCATGTATAAACCAATCCTTTTGCCATTCCTTTTCGCATCAAAGCAAAGTAAAATAAGGGCTTCAGTGTAAATACAGGCCTTGTCCTGGGATAACTGACAGGGGCAACAGTGGAAAGAGACTTCGGTAAACTCACAGTAGATATGAGGAGGAGCAGGAAGAGGGAGGAAAAAGGAGGACAAGGAAGTGGAGGAGACAGAAGAATGCCCAGTTTTAAGAGAATCTTTAGCACTTACTTACCCCTCGTTTTTGCAAATCTTAAGGTACCAGGGAAGTTTAAGAAAAACGGTGATAGCTCCACCTTGGCTTGCAATGGGCTTACTAAGGGGAGCTTCCACCATTTGGCTTCCACCTATCCATTTCCATTAGATCTGCAAACACACAAGCGGGAAAGCGGAAGGACGTTGAGCTCACCCTCATAGTTGACCTGTCCGTCTCCATCAATGTCGGCCTCGCGGATCATCTCGTCCACCTCCTCGTCCGTGAGCTTCTCCCCGAGGTTGGTCATGACGTGCCGCAGCTCTGCCGCACTGATGTAGCCATTCCCATCCTACAGGGAGAACAAGCTCATTCAATAGGCAAAGAGAGAAGGCTCTACATACAGTACTTTGACCTGTCAGAATGAGATTAGGTCTAAACAAGAGTTTCCTATCTGAACAATCAGTGACATCTCCCTCTCCTGAATACAGCCCGGGCTTATCTGGTCTGCTGGCACATTAAAATGGTCTCTGGCTGCCCCATCTCTGGGACAGCCAGAGATATGCATGGCTCTGGTCCGCCTGCTCACCCAGCCTCAGCCTGGCGTCTCAAGAGCCGCAAAGGGAGAGATGAGAAACAGAGCAGGGGGATGCTGACACAGACTGGCGTCCTAGCACACTGGCACCGTAGCAGTAACCAAGGTTCTTCAGGACAGTTGCACAAACGTCCCACAGAAACAAATCTTACACAATCACACCACTCACATCGATCCGCAAACAAACAACCGCAATCCCAAAATCACGTGACTATGTTTAAAGGGGTTGCATTGTTCCAGGCTGCACAAAGCAATAAGCAATATAAACCCAGCCAATGACCTCTCCCTATTAGCTTGTGACTCCGATTTCTGCACTGCAATAACCTGCCAGCGGGTAACGTTATACTCCGCTCCCTGTCCACAAACAAAGCCCTTCTCTCAGCAACACAGTTAAGGAGACACAACCATGATGACTAACACAACATCAGGATTGCAGAGGCACGCACACGAGCAGTGGCGCTATTGTCCATCACACGTTCAGCATCACATTCCTAGAACATGAAGTGTTAGTTTCCTCCCTCCCCAATCACTTTGGGGCAATTTTCACAACTCTAAGCACAAAAATCTAAAACAGATCATCAAAATGGCTCATGTTCCAAAACACTAAGCACATCTCCAATTGACTGAGTACAACAATCAAAGGAGATGGTGCGGAGTGTGAGTACCTTATCAAAGACTCTAAAGGCTTCTCTGATCTCCTCCTCGCTGTCTGTGTCCTTCATCTTCCTTGCCATCATTGTCAGGAACTCCGGGAAATCGATTGTCCCGTTACCTAAGGACAAACAAGAGTCTTTATTTTACATTTGTGTGCACACACAAAGACTTGTTATTTTATTTCAGAATAAGCAGTGTTGAGATCTTGTTGGGACATTTTGGAATGAGCCCAGAGAGCGATATTATCGTTGCATCTGATTGCAAGGGCAGCACCATTGGCTCAATCTCAATTTTTAAGTAGTCCTATTTATTCTTCTACGAGTTGGCAAACAAACTGAAAGGGTGCAAACCACCACCTAGTGTGTTGTTTGAACAGATATAAAGCAAAGGTTGCCGCTTTTCTGCCACCTCACAAGTATAATTCATTTGCTGATCCCTGCTGATGATCCGGATGGAATCATGTGATCCTTCCTTAACCCATAGGAAGTCACACCCAGTTTACTACTTTCAAAATGGTGGAAGCCCTAAATGGCAATAGAGAGCAATAGTAATGGCGTCTTTTTGTAACAACATAATATGGTCTGTGGTAAACAAGCTTAGATCTTATACGCTTTGTTCTATGAGATAATGCTCATCAGACAACGCCACTTTGTGAATTATGAAGCACTTATGTAATCAATACAAGCACATACAGGCTTCATAATTTATAAACGTAATGTTAACTGACTGATATTTTATAGAACACAATGTATAAGATCTCCTAAGCCATTGTTAACCTCAGACCTTATCGGCTTTTATCCCAAAATCCCACTCATTTACCCCATAAGAATGGCTGATGAGCCAAAGGTGACTAATTTCCAGTTTTAGGACTACAAGCTGACGAGCTGCATGTCCATGCCAAAAACATGTTTCATCAATCTAGAGTCCTCCAACTCTATGGGTGAGCCTCTGTTGTGTGTGGGAACATTGGATATTTGAAACGTGACCCACCGTGAAACCAGAGCCATGGTGCCATCCAGGGAGGGTGGCAGGTAGCCAAGCGGTTAAGAGCGTTGGGACAGTAATTATACAGTGTTTGTGTGTGCGTTACCAATTCATCCACCATGTGAATAAATGTACAAGGGTCAGCCTTGTTGGGTTCTGACCAGCGTGTGTCAACACGTGTGAACGAGTAAGTCAGTGTGTGTGTGTGTGTCATTGTACACATCGCTCTAATCTTACCATCAGCGTCTACCTCGTTGATCATGTCCTGTAGTTCTGCCTCAGTAGGGTTCTGTCCCAGAGAGCGCATGACAGTGCCCAGCTCCTTGGTGGTGATGGTGCCGTCACCATCCTTGTCGAACAGTGAGAACGCCTCCTTGAACTCTGATTACGCAAATAGGGAACAGCGTGGGATTGGTGGAAATGCCTATATTGGCTACATCAACAGTCTAAATGGTATTCCTATCCTTCATCTGCACTGAGAGAGAACTGGACAGCTAAGGGCAAATTCACAGAATGCGTTCAACGTATTGATTTCACCCAATTGTTTAGATCTGTGCAGATGAAGAAAAAAGCGTACAAATACTAAGAATGGTTTGTACAAGATTAGCAGCAGTTGTACAAACTAAACAGGCAGAGCAGCCTAAATGTTGGTCACTAGTACTACCCTGAGGAGCCGAGAGTCTAAGGACCCACATTATCTGCCAACCAACGTGAACTCAAGTCACGTCTACTAATTGGGATTGGATTGAAGAGCTTTGAAATGGACAGAACCTCACTGTTCAGGGTTAGTACTCACCAGCAATCTGCTCCTCAGTCAGTTGGTCAGCCTGTGAAGACGAGAGAAAGCAAGAGTGAGAGTGGTCGACTTCCCCTGCTATATTATAGCCTAATTGAGGTAAATTACGCCACAGTCGCCTAATGGCTGCTCTTTTACTCCTATGTGTAACCATATCTGCTCCATCGGATTCACATGACACCAGATGAGTTGACATGGCAGTGATACTCAAATCAATTCAAATTGTATTTGTCACATACACATGGTTAGCAGATGTTAATGCGAGTGTAGCGAAATGCTTGTGCTTCTAGTTCCGCCCATGCAGTAGTATCTAACAAGTAATCTAACAAATTCACAACAACTACCTTATACACACAAGAGTAAAGGAATGAATACGAGTATGTACATATAAATATATGGATGAGCGATGGCTGACCGGCGTAGGCAAGATGCAGTAGATGGTATGGAGTACAGTATATACATATGAGATGAGTAATGTAGGATATGTAAACATTATATAAAATGGCAACGTTTAACTACTTAGGGTGCAGTGGGGTGCTAAAAAAAGGCTTTACGGCGAAAGCACAACATTTGATTGTTTGAGG
>QNTS01000032.1:978588-1015902 GCA_003317085.1 Hucho hucho | reverse complement strand
GCATACTCATCTGCCAACACTGCTGCCTGGGCCAATGTCATCACTTTCTGTTCATTTAAATGAACTACTTTTAAAATCCTCCAACAGCATCAACTCCCGAATATCAGCAAAGGTGTTAGCTTTGCTAGCTGAACACCAGCGATTAAACAGAGACTCTTTGTCTCTTGCAAACTCAACAAAAGTACGATGAGAGGGTTTTTTGTGGTTCCTGAAGCGCTGCCTATAAGCTTCAGGCACCAACTCATAAGCCCGCAACACGGTTGATTTAACTGTATCATACTGTAAACTGTCTTCCAGGGAGAGAGCAGCTACTACTTCCTGGGCTTTCACAGACAATTTACATTGTAACAGAAGTGGCCAAACCTCGAGTGGCCAATGCAGCGCAGCGCACGCTCAAACGCAGAGAAATAGGAATCAACTTCCGACTCCCGGAATGGAGGGACTAACGCTATATTTTTACTCACATCGAAGTGGGCTTGATGATGAGCAGGTTGTGGAGCCGCCCTGGAGCCAGCGTCTAGCTCCAGTTGTCGGATCCTCACCTCCTTGTCGATTTCCATTTTCCTAATTTCTAAATCGAACCTCATCTGTCTCTCTTTATCTTTTTGCTCCATTTCTAAACGGGCCAGCCTCACCTTTAGCCTAGTGTCTGAACGACCCGAAGTAGAAGATAAAGGGTCAAATCGGGGCAATGTAAAGGGGGTACGAGCAACCCCTTCCTCCGCGCCATCCTCCGACTTGGCATCGGAAGGTTTACCCGTCTCCTCTCCTGAAGCCTCCCTCTCGTCATCTTTCACCAGGAAAATTTGTTTCCTCATTAAGCCCTCCCTGACTAAAACCCTCAAACTTTTACAGATGCACAATGGAGAGCATCCTGTCTGGCTGTATCACTGCCTGGTACAGCAACTGCACCGCCCTCAACCACAAGGCTCTCCAGAAGGCGGTGCAGTCTGCCCAACTCATCACCGGGGGCAAACTACCTGCCTTCCAAGACACCTACAGCACCAGATGTTACAGGAAGGACAAAAAGATCAAGGACAACAACCACCCGAGCCACTGCCTGTTCACCCTGCTTAACATCCAGAAGACAAGGTCAGTACAGGTGCATCAAAACAGGGACAGAGACTGAAAAACAGTTTCTCTCAAGGCCATCAGACTGTTAAAAAGCCATCACTAACACAGAGATGCTGCTGCCTAATACAGACTTGAAATCATTGGCCACTTTAATAAATGGATCACTAGTCACTAATAAATGCCACTTTAATAATGTTTACATATCTTGCATTACTCTTCTCAAATGTATATACTGTATTTTACACCATCTATTGCGTCTTGCCTATGCTGCTCGGTCATTGCTCATCCATATATTTATATATTCTTATTCCATCCCTTTCCTTAGATGTGTGAGTATTAGGTAGTTGGGGAATTGTTAGACATTACTGCACTGTCGGAAATAGATGCACAAGCATTTTGATACACTCGCATTATCTGATAACCATGTGCATGTGACCAATACAATTTGATGTACAGTTGAAGTCAGAAGTTTACATACACCTTAGCCAAAGACATTTAAACTCAGTTTCACAATACCTGACATTTAATCCTAGTAAAAATGCCCTGTCTTAGGTCAGTTAGGATCACCACTTTAATTTAAGAATGTGAAATGCCATAATAATAGTAGAGAGAATTATTTATTTCAGCTTTTATTACATTCCCAGTGGGGCTGAAGTTTACATACACTCAATTAGTATTTGGTAGCATTGCCTTTAAATTGTTTAACTTGGGTCAAACGTTTCTGGTAGTCTTCCACAATAAGTTGGGTGAATTTTGGCCCATTCCTCCTGACAGAGCTGGTGTAACTGAGTCAGGTTTGTAGGCCTCTTTGTTCAAACACGTTTTTTCAGTTCTGCCCACAAATTTTATATGGGATTGAGGTCAGGGCTTTGTGATGGCCACTCCAATACCTTGACTTTGTTGTCCTTAAGCCATTTTACCACAACTTTGGAAGTATGCTTGAGGTCATTGTCCATTTGGAAGACCCATTTGCAACCAAGCTTTAACTTCCTGACTGATGTCTTGAGATGTTGCTTCAACATATCCACATAATTTTCCTACCTCATGATGCCATCTATTTTGTGAAGTGCACCAGTCCCTCCTGCAACAAAGCACCCCCACAACATGATGCTGCCACCCCTGTGCTTCACGGTTGGGATGGTGTTCTTCGGCATGCAAGCCTCCCCCTTTTTCCTCCAAACATAACGATGGTCATTATGACCAAACAGTTCTATTTTTGTTTCATCAGACCAGTGGACATTTCTCCAAAAAGTACGATCTTTCTACCCATGCGCAGTTGCAAACCATAGTCTGGCTTTTTTATGGCGGTTTTGGAGAAGTGGCTTCTTCCTTGCTGAGCGGCCTTTCAGGTTATGTCGATATAGGACTCGGTGTACTGTGGCTATATATACACACACACTTTTGTACCTGTTCCCTCCAGCATCTTCACAAGATCCTTTGCTGTTGTTCTGGGATTGATTTGCACTTTTCACACCAAAGTACGTTCATCTCTAGGAGACAGAACGCATCTCCTTCCTGAGCGGTATGACGGCTGCGTGGTCCCATGGTGTTTATACTTGGGTACTATTGTTTGTACAGATGAACGTGGTAACTTCAGGCGTTTGGAAATTGCTCCCAAGGATGAACCAGGTCTTGGCTGATTTCCCCATGATGTCAAGCAAAGAGGCACTGAATTTGAAGGTAGGCCTTGAAATACATCCACAGGTACACCTCCAATTGACCCAAATGTCAATTAGCCTATCAGAAGCTTCTAAAGCCATGACATAATTTTCTGGAATTTTCCAAGCTGTTTAAAAAGGCACAGTCAACTTAGCCTAGTGGTTAGAGCGTTGGACTAGTAAGCGAAAGGTTACAAGTTCAATTCCCCGAGCTGACAAGGGAAGTGAACAGGCAGTTAACCCACTGTTCCTAGGCCGTCATTGAAAATAAGAATTTGTTCTTACTGACTTGCCTAGTAAAATAAAAGGTAAAACCCATTGGAATTGTGATACAGTAAAGTATAAGTGAAATACTATGTCTGTAAACAATTGTTGGAAAAATTACTTGTGTCATGCACAAAGTAGATGTCCTAACCGACTTGCCAAAACTTTAGTTTGTCAACTACTTTGGGCTAGGGGGCAGTGTTCAGATGTTCAGATAGTCTGACGTGCCCAAAGTAAACGGCCTGTTACTCAGTAGTACCCAAGTATAAACACCATGCAACCACGCAGCGTCATACCGCTCAGCAAGTTAAACAATTTAAAGGCAATGCTACCAAATACTAATTGAGTGTATGTAAACTTCTGACCCACTGGGAATGTAATAAAAGCTGAAATAAATAATTCTCTACTATTATTATGGCATTTCACATTCTTAAATTAAAGTGGTGATCCTAATTAGTTGTATTTGATGCAGAAAACACTTAAGTTTCTAAAACTGTTAAAATAATGTCTGAGTATACAGAACTGATATGGCAGGCGAAAACCCAAAGAAATGTTATTTCATTTTTTTTTTAGCTCCCAGTCCATTCCTATGTTGGCCTATTGAATTTCCAACCAAATACCGCCCAGATTGCAGTACCTATGGCTTCCACTGGATGTCAACAGCCTTTATACAAGGTTTCAAGCTTTTTTTTTAAAAATAAATATACAAGTAGCTGTATTTTAGCCAAGGTGTCTCTCAAAAGGACTGTAGTCTTGTGGTGCGCGTGAATGAGGGTGCGCTTTTCGTTATTTATCTCCGGTATTGAACATACTACATTCAGTCTTAAATTCTATTGTTTATTTACATATTAGGGTACCTGAGGATTGATTAGAAACGTTGTTTGTTTGGACCAAGTTTACCGGAATTTTTTGGGGATTCCTTTGTCTGCATGTTGAACAGGTGGATTACCTTATCAAACGCGCCAACTAAAACATACTTTTTTGGGATATAAAAGGTCTTCATCGAACAAAACAAACATTTATTGTGTAGCTGGGACCCTTGGGATTGCAAACAGAGGAAGATCTTCAAAAGGTAGGTGATTTATTTTATCGCTATTTGTGATTTTTTGTGACGCCTGTGCTGGTTTGAAGAATGTGTGTATGCGGGATGTATGAGGGGCGCTGTCCTCAGACAATCAAATGCTATGCTTTCGCCGTAAAGCCTATTGTAAATCAGACAAAGTGGTTTGATTACCAAGATTCTAAGAAAGAATTATGTATGACATGTTTTTTCATGAATGTTTAATATTACGATTTTTGTATTTTGAATTTCGTGCTCTGCAATTTCACCGGATCGTAATTGGACCGCTAGCGTTCCACCGATCCCCAAGAGGTTAACAAGAAATTTGTAGTGGGTGAAAAACAAGTTAAATGACTCCAACCTCAGTATGTAAACTTGACTTCAACTGTATACAGTACAAGTCAGAAGTATGGACACCTACTCATTCAAGGGTCTTTGCTATGTAAAGACCTCTGAACTATGAAATAACACATATGGAATCATGTAGTAACCAAAAGAAGTTACAAATCAAAATAGTTTCTATTAATAATTCTTCAAAGCAGCCACCCTTAGCCTTGATGACAGCTTTGCACACTCTTGGCATTCTCTCAGCCATCTTCATAAGGAATGCGTTTCCAACCATTTTGAAGGAGTTCCCACATATGCTGAGCACTTGTTGGCTGCTTTTCTTTCACTCTGCAGTCCAAGTCATCCCAAACCACCTGACCTCAACCCAATTGAGATGAATGTGGCAGCCAGGTCATCTGATGCAGCACTCCACTCTCCTTCTTGGTAAAATAGCCCTTACACAGCCTGGAGGTGTGTTGGGTCATTGTCCTGTTGAAAAACAAATGATAGTCCCACTAGGCCCAAACCAAGCCCAAACCAGATGGGATGGCGTATTGTTGCAGAATGCTGTGGTAGCCATGCTGATTAAGTGTGCCTTGAATTCTAAATCACTGACAGTGTCACCAGCAAAGCACCCCCACACTATCACACCTCCATGCTTCACAGTACGAACCACATATGCGTAGATCATCCATTCACCTACTCTGCGTCTCAAAAGACACAGCGGTTGGAACCAAAAATACTCCAATTTGGACTCAGACCAAAAGGATACATTTCCACCGGTCTAATGTCCATTGCTTGTGTTTCTTGGGCTCCTTTAGTAGTAGTTTCCTTGCAGCAATTCGACTATGAAGGCCTGATTTACGCAGTCTCCTGTGAACAGTTGATGTTGAGATGTCTGATACTTGAACTCTGTGAAGCATTTATCTGGGATGCAAACTGAGGTGCAGTTAACTCTAAAAGAACTTATCCTCTGCAGCAGAGGTTACTCTGGGTCTTCCTTTCCTGTGGTGGTCCTCATGAGAGCCAGTTTCATCATAGTGCTTGATGGTTTTTGCGACTGCACTTGAAGAAACGTTCAAAGTTCTTGAAATGCTCCGCATTGACTGACCTTCATGTCTTAAAGTAAGGATGAACTGTCGTTTCTCTTTGCTTATTTGAGCTGTTCTTGCCATAACATGGACTTGGTCTTTTACCAAACAGGGCTGTCTTCTGTATACCACCCCTACCTTGTCACAACACAACTGATTGGCTCAAATGCATTAAGGAAAGAAATTCCACAAATTAACTTCTTAGGGAGCAGCTCCCGAGGTGATGGTTTTGGAGAGCCTGGTGTGCCCAAAGTAAAATGCCTCCCACTCAGGCCCAGAAAATAGGATATGCACATAATTAGTACTATTGGATAGGAAACACTGAAGTTTCTAAGAGTGTTCAAATATTGTCTGTGAGTATAACAGAACGGATATGGCAGGCGAAAACCAGAGGAATTTCTGTCCTGGAAAAAGTGATTGACACATTGCCTCATTTTGAACCCCTCCCTTATGAAAATGCCCATATAAGGGAGTAAGATTTCAGTACCTATTGCTTCCACTGGATGTCAACAGTCTCTAGACAGTGTTTTGATTCTGTTTAGTTGTTCTGAATGGTAATAGAAGAATTAGGAAGTGGTCACAAAAAGTAAACAGAAGAGGATGCGCGTTCACAGGCTTGCGCGCGCTGTGTTTTTTTCCTTTCCTATCGCCCAGTTTATATTCCGGTTGAAATATTATACTAAATATACATAAAAGTGTTCCTAAGGATACATTATCAATGATGTTTGATTGTTCTTGGACAAGTTTATAGGTATAGTTTGAACGAGTTCTCTTCACGGTTCAATGGGCGAGTGGACGCTGTATTTTCTCATCATAACGCACAAACCAAACTGAGATTTATGGATATAATACATGACTTTTTCTAACAAAAGAACCATGGATTGTCTTCGTTGGACACTTGGGAAGCCCTCAGCAGAAGTTCTTCAAAAGGTAATTGATTTGTTTTCGCTGTGAAATGTGTTTTGTGTGAACCGCGATGGTTTATGAATTTATGGTAATGGAACAAATATTGGAGGTGCTACCCTCAAACAATCAAATGTAGTGCTTTCGCCGTAAAGCCTTTTTGAAATCTGACAACGCTGTGATATTGCCAAGAAGCAGAGCTTTGAGGACTATGCAACACTTGTATATTGATGAATGTTTAATAATTCAACTTTTGGATTTTGGCACCTTGCATTTCACCGGGTAGTGTCGGGAGTGGGGCGCTAGAGATTAACAAGGCACACCTGTTAATTGAAATGCATTCCAGGTGACTACCTCATGAAGCTGGTTGAGAGAATGCCTTGACAGCTTTGCACACTCTTGGCAAAGGGTGGCTACTTTGAATAATCTCAAATATAAAATTATTTTGATTTGTTTAACACTTTTTTGGTTACTACATGATTCCATGTGTTATTTTATCATTTTTGATGTCTTCACTATTATGCTACATTGTAGAAAATAGTAAAAATAAAGAAAAACCCTTGAATGAGTAGGAGTGTCCAAACTTTTGACTGGGACTGTGTGCGCTTTTTTAATATATATATATATTTTTTTTATACATCACACACACACATACATACAGTATATAAAATGGTCTAAGAAACTGGGCGACAGTGTGTCTGCGCCATCTCGATTTCCACCCGGAGCATGCTCGGAGGCCTCATTCTCCCTCCCATCAGTTGAGGACGAGGTCTTATGAGGCCTGTCTCAGTCAGTCAGCCAGCACACTTTGGGCTGAGGAAGTGTGATCAGGGATGGATATAAATACACCTCAGTACGCCTGCTATAATTAGAGTGTCACGAACAGGGTCGCCAATGTAGCACACTGTCTATTACCATCTCAGTTGCTTTTTGTGGGTCTTCAGACTCGTCATCACATGTATAGCATTTATTGCTTGAGAGGGAAAGTGTGCATGCCCCTCAGAAAATCAGACATGGAATAGGTTAGTGTGCATGTAACCGACAAAGCCAGGGGCACACTGATTTATATCAAGACATGTTCATTACAGTTAAAAACTATATTTTTTTTATTTGTTTTATTAGTCCATTATTGAGAAAGTCTCAATGTTATGCTTGTCAGCACTCAAGTTATCAAAATATCATCCCCACATGATGCATTTCGCATTATATGATTCTGCATTTAGCACAAATTCATTACAGTTTCGAAAGAATTTAGAGCAGAGCACATGTCCTGGGCTATCTCAGTGAGTCATCAGGAGGAGAGGAAGGAAGAAAGGGCAGCAAGCAGACTGCAGCTTATTCTGTCCACACAGCTGGATGAGGAAGCAAGCAGTGGTTCAGGATCCAGTTAGTGCACTGCTGGGTTTCAGAATTTACAAGGTAGTGTCAAGCACCAAATGGCTCATTCTGTATAGTCCTGGTTAAAGGCTGTTAATATTTTATTCACTGTGAGGTGGTAAAGTGGCGAAGTCTCGTTTTTTGGCGGGCAGATGGCAAGATCTTCAGATTTTCAATTGCATCTTATCCTTTAGGGCAAAACAAACCACCATGAATAATACAGACTTGCACCAAGGCCTCACTTTCATCCCCCAAAACAGCAATTATGAGGGATAAACCAGAGCACATGCCTTCGTTTGTCACGCAAGGTATTTTAGTCTCATTTTTGCAAAGCATGCACTGCGGATCCCGTGTCAGTATACTGCACCAACCATGATGTGGTTCAATGCAGGGGGAGGAAAGCGTGAGGTAGAGAGGGGCAAGGAAGGAGGGGTGGTAACGAATATCATTCACAAACAGCAGACTGCGGATCAACGTGGTGCAATACGCAACAGCACCACCGGGAAAGGCTCAAATGTCGCGTAGGTATTGAAATCTACATTTTCGCAACTACACGACGCACAAGTATTACTAGCTAGATCATATTGCCAGCTAGCTATGTTATTGAAAACATGAGTACGTTCCTTCAATTGGCGGTGTTTGGTTATTAATACATCAAACAGCGCTATACCACAAGCACAACGCCCACTCACCATTCGTACACCAACGTTAACTCCGATACGAGTGAAACAAATGACCTTAGTTAGCCGTATGTAAAATTAGCCATGGCTAACGCCTCGGAAAACAATACGTGCCCACAATCAAAAATTGTCTTATTGTCCGTCAACCACCACTGAGCTTTTCCAACTGCACTTTGGTGGTTATTGCAATGCAACGTCGAGCCAACAACAACAGCCCGGCCAGGTGGTGATATCAACAGTTGTGCTGCCAGACCGACAAAACTTTGTCGCCCTCACACCTTATTTAGCTAGCTAGTTTACGGACATATAGCTAGTTAACTACATAGACGTCGCTCGAACCCAATACGAATTCATGTTAGCTAGATAACTAGCTAGCTACACGACAAGCTAATGAATTTATGATAGTCAGGTAACGTTAGCTAGCTGGATATAGCATACGCTTGGCTTTGTGTGGCTATACTCACCATTTTATTATGTTAGGTCTTCAAACTTGGGAAAAATGAAGTACTAAATAGTCAATGTTCCCCTCGTGGCTGGCAAACTACCTGTAGTTAACGTAAGTATCGTTGTTTAGTCCTGAAAAATGATTCGCTAGTCTCTTCTCTGCGAAGTTGCCCTGAAACACTAGGGACCGCGTCACTGCCGATGTGGCCTCATTTGCACTATATCGCTCCGCGAAGTGACATCTCCCCCCCCTCCCCACCAACCTGCCAATCTTAACTGCACACCAAATGCGTCTGAATAATAATTTATTCACCTTATATTGACCACTGCACTAACTGAAATTGCCTAGAATGTCCCCTGTTACTCATTAAAAAAGGAAGAAAGTCATTGTACTATTTGCACGAATCGCGCAGAGATACTGCAGGATTTTGTTCAAGCTGCTTGCATTGACGGAGAAGCAGACGCGCTCGTTATTTCAGTCTATCGAAGCGGTGAACAATAGCCAATATTTGAAATGGATATACTGAACATGATCAATTTGATCGCTATTATATTTGATCAAGTATGAGCACAGTGGTGTAATGCGATGAGCTTCAACTTGGGCAATGTATCGCAGATCCTTATTGGTCCAGAGAAACGGGTAGAAAAGTACCCGGTTTTGTAATTGGCTGGTTGTAAACTGCATTGCGCCAAGTTGGATCTATACATTGCAGAACTAATGACTTTATAATGTGCAGAACTAATGACTTTATAATGTGCAGAACTAATGACTATAATGTTCTGTTGTATAAATCGTTCACTGTGCGCTATTTTCGGTTTTGAATATGCTGATTTCAGATATGACTAATTGGTCAGTATGTAAACAGTTTGCAGTAGCCTAGTCTAGTAGTAGGCTAGTAGTCTGACATGATGTAGGTCTATATGATAAATGTATGATGTTTATCATATTTTTCACCTCAGTACTAATGACATTTAAATGGTAACATGCCATGGGTCTATAATAACTTCTCCGGTGTGTAGATAAAAGTAGAGATATATCAATAATTCTGAATTTCGTTTGTGTGTCATATGAAGGTGGTAACAATATTGCAATATTTAGTCAGACCTAACTCACACTTTTCTGTTTGTGGATCTGTGTCACAGTCATCGACATAACAGACCCTGGACCAGTTATTGAGAGACAAGGAGGAGGAAATGTCAGAGGGATAAATGAACTGGACTGTCTAGTCTTTTCTGTCCTTCATTTGTTTGCACACAAAAAAGTCAGGACAGCTGTTGGAAAAAGTTGGACCAGTAAGTTGGCTTTATCAATGTGCTCCCTCTTGTGGAGACAAATTGCATCATGAAACCACAAACAAGTGTACATGCTAAACTCTTAAGTACTGTACTACAACCATCATCACAGGCCTAATGCACTTTATGGGGAGAGTAAAACTGCTTTCACAATACATTGAGTACATTAAGGATTATGCACAACATTAAAAAATGTAAGATGAAAAAAAGGTTCCAAGTAACTTCATTACAAAAAATTATACCTTCAGTTATCAGTGTCTATATTCAGGTAAACCATCCTGGATATTTTGTATCCAGTGTCTCTCCAGTCAGGAGCTGTCGTACCAGTCATGGTAGTCCGACATGAATGACATCCCCTCCGGGAAGCCTGCATCCGTGTTGCCCTATTTCTCTGTATTTGGTGGTGCTCAAGTCCATGTTCCTGTGGCACAGGGTTTCCACTGTGGCATCAGCACACAAGCATCTACCCACCGGGTTTGGCAAGAACATGGGCAACAGTGGGCATTGTAGAGGTCTGATTTTGGCACAGGCAACTACACAGATGGATCAGCTGACTCAGGATCCAGTTCAGCCCCTGTTGGCAAAGAGGGCATTGAAGAAGGTATAGGTATAACATACCCCCAGGAGCATGAGGAAGCAGTTAGCCACCTGGTAGCCTCCACTGATGGCTCCTCCGTAGGACTCTTCCTGGCTGCTCACCAGGTCCCCTGAAGCCCACCGTACTGAAGGCCACAAAGCAGAATTACAGGGACACGAGGTAGCTCCATGGCGGAGTAGGGAGTGGAAGCACCACATGCCAACACCAGGGTAGCAGCAAAAAGTATGAGAGTGACAGAATACACAGAGGGCCTCCACCCATCTTTCCCACCATCCATGTCTCTTTCCTCTCCTCCACCCTTGTGTTAGTTGCTGTTGCCCCTTAGGCTGATGTTGTGTGTTCTACTCCGGTGGCACCATCGCATGAGGAAGCCCAACATGGTGATGACCCTCTCCAGGAAGAGGTTGAAGAAGAGGATGGCAGAGCAGCCCAGCAGGCCGTAGATTACCAGGAGGACTTTGCCCTCTGTGGTGGATGGGGTCAGCATCTCAAAACCTGTCCGAGAGGGAAACGGAGAGAGAGAGAGACGTAGAGAGGGAGTTTAATCTGTGAGAGAAATCACATTTCAGACATGATCTCTGTTATTATACTGTATGTCACATCATTTTGATAAGATTTTGAAACTTAATCTCAGAAATCACACTATTCCAATCAGCCATGTAGAGGCAATTGTTTAAGAATTTCAGGGTTGTGTGATTGTATTTCATCATCAAACATAAAAGTTAATGTGCAAAACTATGTTGAACATGGTACTAATGTCTTTGCCTACAAGCATAATCTGTCACACCATGAAATGAGCACATACTGGTAGTAAATATGCAGGCTGTTGAAAAAGGAAATTGATCCACAGGTGATTGTGTCAACCGCTCCCACCGTTTCTGTGGTGATACAGTGGACAGTGCAATAATACAGTGTTAGAGTGTGGCTGTAAAATGATTATTGCACCTCTGCAACTAAGGTTTCTAAGTTTCTCCTTTCATATTTATTTGTTGTTTCTACTGTAAATTAAATGTTAACTTTATTATTACCTATTGGGGTTTTCCCATTTCTATAGCTGTTATGTCATGCACATACCCCACAGAAGAGACCCTGTAGTCATTACAGTAGACATGACAACAACGTTTGACAAATGTCAATACATAATCGAGACGGGACAAACCTATTACTTGTGATGACTCTCCATGGTCCATCCAATCATCAGAGGCTGAATGGGCAAGACAAAAGATTTACAGTGGCAAGAAAAAGCATGTGAACCCTTTGGAATTACCTGGACTTCTGCATAGATTTGACATCAAATTTGATCTGATCTTCATCTAAGTCACAACAATAGACAAATACAGTGTGCTTAAATTATTGTATTTTTCTTGTCTATATTGAATACGTCATTTAAACATTCACAGTTTAGGTTGGAAAAAGTATGTGAACCCCTAGGCTAATGACTTCTCCAAAAGCGAATTGGTCAGGAGTCCAATCATTGAGATGAGATTGGAGATGTTTGCTAGAGCTGCCTTGCGCTATAAAAAACACACAAAATTTGAGTTTGCTGTTTACAAGAAGCATTGCCTGATGTGAACCATGCCTCGAACAAAAGAGATCGCAGAAGACCTAAGATTAAGATTTGTCGACTTGCATAAAGCTGGACAGGGTTACAAAAGTATCTCTAAAGGCCTTGATGTTCATCAGTCCATGTTAAGACAAATTGTCTATAAATGGAGAATGTTCAGCACTGTTGCTACTCTCACTAGGAGTGGCCGACCTGCAAAGATGACTGCAAGAGCACAGCGCGGAATGCTCAATGAGGTTAAGAAGAATCCTAGAGTGTCAGCTAAATACTTACAGAAATCTCTGGAAGATGCTAACATCTCTGTTGATGAGTCTACAATATGTAAAACACTAAACAAGAATGGTGTTCATGGGAGGACACCATGGAAGAAGCCACTGCTCTGAATTTCACAAAAGATCACCTAGATGTTCCACAGCGCTTCTGGCAAAATATTCTGTGGACAGATTAAAATAAAGTTGTGTTGTTTGGAAGAAACACACAACATTATGTGTGAAGAGGAAAAAAAGGCACAGCACACCAACATCAAAACCTCATCCCAACTGTAAACTATGGTGGAGGGAGAATCATGGTTTGGGGCTGCTTTGCTGCCTCATGGCCTGGACAGCTTGTTATCATCGACGGAAAAATGAATTCCCAAGTTTATCAAGACATTTTGCAGGAGAATGTTAGGCTATCTGTCCATCAATTGAAGCTCAACAGAAGTTAGGTGATGCAACAGGACAACAACCCATTAAACAGAAGTAAATCATCAACAGAATGGCTTGAACAAAAGAAAATATGCCTTCTGGAGTGGCCCAATCAGTCCTCACCTCAACCCGATTGAGATGCTGTGGCATGACTTCAAGACAGCGGTTCACACCAGACATCCCAAGAATATTGTGGAACTGAAACAGTTTTATAAAGAGGAATGGTTCAAAATTCCTCCTGACCGTTGTGCAGGTCTGATCCGCAACTACAGAAAACATTTGGTTGAGGTTATTGCTGTCAAAGGAGGGTCAACCTGTTATTAAATCCAAGGGTTCACACTGTCACACCACGGTCTGTCCAGCAGAGGGAGACTAAGAGCACAAGACCTTCCACATCGTCCTCCTAATTCACTGCTCATTATGGTTTTAAGTTAATCACCTGTGCCTAGTTAGTTAGTGTGAACAGGTGGATACATAAGGACTTTCATTTGCTTGTATCTTTGCTCAGTCTTGAAGTTCTCCTGCCTAGCCTATGCTTTTGTGGTTTCCCAGTTGGTCTAACCTGAAAGACTTGACCAGCCTCTGGTATATTTTGTCATTGGACTCTTGCCTGCAATCCTCCAGTGTGGATTTGTGCATTGCTCAACCCAGCACTTATGCTGGATCCTTTGTGTTTGCTCAGGAGGAATATTAAGTAAAGACTATCTGTTTTTCCCTCCTAACCTGCCTCTTGTGATTACCTGCCAATTGGCTCCACACTGCCCGTAGGACAGTGGTTAGAACCTTGGGTTTTCCAGCAACATACTCTGGGTTCGTATCACGGATCTGACACACACACTTTTTCCAACCTGCACTGTAAATGTTTACACGGTGTGTTCAATAAAGACATAAAAAATTACAATTGTTTGTGTGTTATTAGTTTAATCAGACTGTGTTTGTCTATTGTTGTGACTTAGTTGAAGATCAGATAAAATTGTATGACCAATTTATGCATAAATCCAGATATTATAAAGGGTTTACATACTATTTCTTCCCGCTGTAAGTGCCTTTGAACGGGGTATTGTAGTAGGTGCCAGGCTCACCGGTTTGAGTGTGTCAAGAACTGCAATGCTGCTGATTGGCAAATGTACTGTAAGTTGAGAAATCATGTGACTAATCTGAACAATAAACTGTACTATGAAACAAAGATGAATGATAGTAAAAAGCATTAGAGCACCTTAAATAAAATTTTTGGGCAAAAAGGCGAACTGAGCAACATCATTCATTGAATCAGATTCATCACAAAACCCACTGATACTGCCAACTAATTTAATGATTTTGTCATTGGCACAGATTAACAAATTTAGGCATGACATGCCAACAACTAATTCTGAATCTACACATGCATAACTGAAGAAATTTTGAATTCCGTAAAGTGACAAGCAACCTGGGTCTGACAACTTGGATGGAAAATTACTGAGGATGATAGTGGACAATATTGTCACTCCTATTTGCCATCTTTTCAATCGCCTACAGGAAAGTGTATGACTCAGGAAAAAAAAAAGCCTACAGGAAAGTGTATGACTCAACACTACGTATACACGTCAGCTACCACAGAAAGTGAAATCAGAATGTGCGGCAAGAAATAAGTTAGTCCTAAATATTTCTAAAAAGAAAAGCATTGTATTTGGGACAAATCATTCACCAAACCCTGAGCTAAATCCTGTGCTGAATAATGTGGAAACCAAGCAAGTTGAGGAGACTAAACTGCTTGGATTAAGCCTGGGCTGTAAACTGTCATGGTCAAATCAACAAGGTAGGTCCTACAGGCCCTAGTTTTGTCGCACCTGGACTACTGTCCAGTCAGGTGCCACAAAGAGGGACTCAGGAAAATTACAATTAGCCAAGATTAGGGCAGCACAGCTGGCCCTTAACTGTATACAGAGAGCTAACAATGATATGAATGTCAATCTCTGCTGGCTCAAAGTAGAGGACAGATTGACATTCACTACTTGTATTTGTGAGAAGTATTGACATGTTGAATGCACTGAGCTGTCTGTTTAAACTACTAGCAAACAGCTCAGACACCCATGCATACCCCACAAGACCTGCCACCAGAGGTCTCTTCACTGTCCCTAAGTCCAGAACAGACTATGGCAGGCGCACAGTACTACTTAGAGCCATGACTACATGGATCACTATTCCACATCAAGTAACTCATGCAAGCAGTACAATCCGATTTAAAAAAACAGATACAAATAACCTTATGGAACAGCGGGGACTGTGAAGGGACACACACAGGCACAGACACACGCATACACACACACATAACATACGCACTGTACACACGGATTTTGTGTTGTAGATACTGTATGTGGTAGTAGAGTAGTGGCCTGAGGGCACACACTTAACGTGTTGTGAAATGCCATGTAAATATGGAACAAATAATAATAAATAAAAAAATACTAACAGTTTTCTGTGTGTATCAAGAATGGTCCATCACCCAAAGGCCATCCAGCCAACTTGACACAACTGTGGGAAGCATTGGAGTCAACATGTGCCAGCATCCCTATGGAATGCTTTCGACAACTTGTAGTCCATGCCCGACAAATTGAGGCTGTTCTAAGGGTAAAAGGGGGTGCAACTGAATAAGAGAACGTGTTCCTAATTTGTTTTTATACTCCGTGTATATTCAGTATTCACTGCATCCACAGCTTGTGTTGAGTTTCTTTCGGTCAGCAGGTCAACCCCACCTCAATGCTGAAGCAGTGTCTCCTTTATCAGATCGTTTGGAGATCATTCATCCACATTGAGTCTCTATTATACTGTTCTCCTAATAGGTGCTTTGACACACACCTTGCAAGTAGAGTAAGTAGACTGAGTCTTTGACAGCATCTGAGGTGTGTATGTTTACTCCCTGACTCTCCAGGCTGTTGTCCGTGAATTTACTTCTTTATTAACACAGCTGATCTTTACCTCCATAATCACCTTTCATTATCTGTTTATAACCCTCTCCAGCTCAAATGAGTATTTTCCCTGAGTTTATTCAAGGGATATTGGCCCTAGTAGTGGTATAGCCACTCTAATTTGTAGTGGCTCTAGAAAGGAGGATACAGTATTTTAATTAGTCTCTAAAACAGCATGAAATTACATTTGACATGTGGGCTGTTCTGTTTTAAACAAGTTGTATGAAATGAAAGATGTGGTCCTCCAAACCTTTTATTCTCTCTGTGTAGGTCACAGAGAGCATAGATCTGCTCAGCTGTAGTGATCTCTCTGACATGGTCAGTGTGTTAGAACTGTTTTAGAAAAGTGTCACATTTGGCTTTAAGACACTTCCTGTCAGAGCTTCAAAATGCCTATATCATACAGGAAGAGGCTGTGTGGTACACTTGAGAGTGATGTTGCTAACTGGGAAGGTGTACAAGGAGTCGGACCATCTCCCATGACAAGAGCTTGGAAGGAAAGATTCATTTTCTTGCTCACTTTCCTCTAATTTCTTGCCAAGTTCTCCCCTAAATTGTTTCTGCCACAAGTTGTTTCCATTCCCATTCTATTTCTTTGATTGTTATAGTACCACTCATGTACTATGTTTGGACCACTTTCACTGGTTATTTTGATTTAATTTCATTGTGGTTTATGTGGCAGAGGATTCATTAACCGGGGGCATATCCTATTGCTTTCTCCAATCACCTAAAGATCAGTGATTACTTTACGGAAGAAAGGAGGGAAGGATACTTTTATGAACAATCCCCCTTGAGACACCATCACATCAGTTCCTTCCATTATTTTCAGCATATTTTCAGGAACACTATATTTATAACACTATATTGTGTTTGTAGTGTATACCATTGTTTTCCCTGTAACTGCTTACTTCCATGAATGGACCCGGACAGCTTTGATTGATGGTTGTTTATGTTGAATTGAACCAAATCTACTTCGTCTTTCGTACAGTAGTTATGTTATCATGCAGATGACAGCATGGCTGTGGCCTTCCACCCAGCCATGTACAATAGTCAGCCTGTATTAAGATTCTGCTGGAAGGAATGACGCCTTGATTTAAACAGTTGTTAACCCTTATCCAAAGATCAGCTCTCTCTTTATCTCAAGTAGGAGAGAGGAGCAGCAAGGTTCAACCTCTACAGGATCGTGTCCCTCCCGCGGGATGGTTGATTAGCATGAGGTTGTAAGTAACAAGAACATTTCCCAGGACATAGACATATCTGATATGGGCAGAAGGATTAAATTCTTGTTAATCTAACTGCACTGTCCAATTTACAGTAGCTATTACAGTGAAAGAATACCATGCTATTGTTTGAGGAGAGTGCACAGTTATGAACTTGAAAATGTATTAATAAACCAATTAGGCACATTTGGGTCTTGATACAGCATTTTGAACAGAAATGCAATGGTTCATTGGATCAGTCTAAAACTTTGCACATGTACTGCTAACATCTAATGGCCAAAATCTAAATTGCACCTAGATTCCTAATACCCTGACTACACCGCTCGCATCGCGTGTGTGAGCGTTGCAAAATAAATGGAGAAATCTATTTTATTCAATTATTGCACAGACACTGCTCGTGTGCGCCAACGAGCGTTTGCGTTGCCAAGCGCTAAAATAGAAATCAGTTATATTTTTGACGCAGATCGCGCTGCAAGTCCTGCCTCTCCCATCTCCTCATTGGTTTATAGAAGCAGGTACCTCCGTGCCATCTCCTCATTGGTTATACCCACGTGGGTGACTGAAAGACGAACGAGGTCGGTGGCGGTAATGCACCTCATTTATGAAAGTTGCCAATCGCAATATAAAGTCCAGAGAAGAAAAAGCCTGGAAGGAGGAGAGATGAGTAGAAACGATTTTGTTGATCGTTTTATGTGTGGATTAATTGTCGGAGTAGAGGACCTTGTGCATTTAAGGTAAAATAACAACTCAATGTTTATATCCCAGGACAAATTAGCTAGCAACAGCAAGCTAGCTAAATAGGACAAATTATCTAGCAAGTGCAAGCTAGCTAGCTAAATTGCCATAAATGTTTAATGCTTTTCGACCTGTCCCCAAATTAATGTAATTGGTTCAGAGTTTGTTTTGATATTTTAACCTGCGTGTCGTGATCGCGTTTGGTGTGGGGGGGGAAACATTTAATGTAGGCACAATGGCGCACACGCGCAGCCAGCTTGGGATCCGTGTTAGTCATATATTGGCCTTTCTCTTGCATTTCAAACATGATGGAACGACCCAAAAACTTTTTTTCTTTGTATTTTATTTTTACCAGATCTAATGTGTTATATTATCCTACATTAATTTCACATTTCCACAAGCGCCAAAGTGTTTCCTTTCAACTGGTATCAAGAATATACATATCCTTGTTTCAGGTCCTGAGCTACATGCAGTTAGATTTGGGTATGTGATTATAGACTAACATTTAAAAAAGGGTTAGATCCTTAAGAGGTCAAACAATAGTGATGTAGTGTCACATAGCATACAAACACACAACGCAAGTATTGTCAGGATACAGTATGTCTCTATGTAAGTCTGATAAATGAATATTCTAGATATTAATATTTATCCTTTTAGGTTGTGAATTTCAGTCCATTTATGTGGTATGTAAATAGGATGGTAATCATGTCCATTGTACTGCAGAGTGTTTCTCAAAGTGCAGCACATTATTCCCTTCTGTTCAAATGTTGTCAGCAGTACAACCTGTTAATAGATGCTCCTCTGTCCTCTCTGACAAGTGTGCTTTGTAAAAAAACATACCAATTTCAGATAAAATGCTCAGAAACACTGATGCCTGTTTGACCTCTGTGTGTGAAGGAGTACCCTGAGGAAAAGCATGACTCAGGGCTAAAAAGTGTGCTTGTTCAGGCAACAAGCTCTTCTTTCTATTATGTCATCTGATGGTTATCAACTCCATAATAAGCATTCCCTTTCATTTTTACCAAGACTGGTCATTTGTAGCTAAATTAGTAGAGCATGGCGCTTGCAATGCCAAGACAGCAGGTTTGATTCTTGGGACCACCTGTAAGTAAAATGTACAATGCTCCTCTGTCTTCTCTGACAAGTGTGCCTTGTAAAAAGCATACCGATTTGAGATAAAAAGCAAATAAATATTGACTGATAATAGCTGTCTGTCCAACCTGACAGAGCTTGAGAGGATCTGCAGAGAAGAATGGGAGACACTCCCCAAATACAGGTGTTCCAGGCTTGTAGCGTCATACCTAAGAAGTCTCGAGGCTGTAATCGCTGCCGAAGGTGCTTCAACAAAGTACTGAGTAAAGGGTCTGAATACTTATGTAAATGTCATATTTAAAAATAAATAATTTGGGGCTATGTTATTATGGAGTGTTGTGTGTAGATTGATGAGGGGGGAAAAGAACAAAGGAATGAATTTTCGAATAAGGCTGTAACGTAACACAATGTAGAAAAAGTCACGAGGTCATGGTGAAGTCACACACCTACACACAATTGCTTGGTTAGAAAATAGGCTTTATTTCCTGCCGTTTCACAATGTGGTGCAATCACTTCACAGACAGATTCACGCATATGATGTTAGTGTCACATTGAACAAAGAGTTTCAGTGAATAAATAGCTTCAGTATGGAATAGCCATTATTAAGACAATAAAATTGCATTAACATTAAAGGAACATTTGCGATAATATAACAGAAAACACTACCCAGACAAACATAATAAAATATGGCTTATCCTGAGATATGACTCATGAGAGATCATAAACATGGTCATTTTTTTGTGAGCAAATAAAAATTGCTCTAAGATATACTGATATCTTAAATGGGTAATCTCTGTTAGCTACATACATTTTTTGAGTTTTAAATGAATGATATACAAATTGACTTGAAGAATATAACGTATGCCTCATGAGCTTAGTTAAACTGTCCTGCCCCATCAGAACCCAAAATAGACGCTTTTTTTTAAAGCCATTGTTTGTGAACAAACACTGTATTGCCTCAAAACATGGTTAATAGTATCCTTTTGAGCACCTGGAGAGGATGGAATGAAGAGGGAAGGAATGATTGCTGAGATCAGAGATGAGTCTTATGGTGTCTGAGAAAGGTATTTTCACCCAGATGTAAGTGTTGCCCGGCACCAGTTCAGGGGAGCTGCAGTGGTCGGGTAATGTGACGTAGTGAGGGGAAGGCAGGGCGTTGACATGGCCACGCGAGGCCAGCATGTACATGGCGTTCACCATCACGATGGACCGCTCGTTCATCTTCACAGACACACTCTCCACTGTCCCTAGCAGAACTGGACACACACACACACTTTAGATAAGCGTTGTGAAGCCACTGTACATCCAAGAGAAAGAAAATTCTAGTGCTCAGCACTGTTCTTGCTAAAGATCAAAGTATTGAGTAATGTTTCCTTTCATTCTGTGCTTCAAACTGGAGGCCTTACCTCTGGTGTGACACAGGTCTTCCGTCTTCAGATCCCCCAGTGGTAGAAGCCTGGGTACTGAGGATAATGAACAACAGTCTAATCAAATGGGCTAGGACAGAGACAGACTCCAGGCAGGGACCCATCAAAAGACACTCACTTTATCTTATATGAACTAGATATAGAATTCAATACTCATATCACTTATCTGACTTGTAGGTTGGACCTTCGAAGACCTTTCAGAGATTAACACCTCAAGCTGTGACATAAATCATGGATCGATGAAAAATGGGGATCAAGTTTTTATTGTACCCGGTTCCCACTGACCTGGAATCATGTTCTTGCTGGTTGTTTGTGGTTCAAGCCTTGAGTACAAGGCCCCAGCGCAGCAAGACCACAGGGATGAGTTGGGGTAACGGTGCCCACAGCAGGTGAACCCTGGCTGGGTAGGATAGAGAAGGTCTAGCCCTGGGGCAGAGCAGCAGGTCTGGGTGGAGCCGGCCTCCATCAGGACACTCCCACAGCACTGGGCCTCCTCTGAGAGCCTGTCCTGAACCTGTAGGTTGTACAGAGTCCCTGCACAGCACTTCATCTGGCCACTGCTGGGGTCATAGGCCTTCCCTCCGCAGCAGGAAATATTTCTCAACCGAAGGTGTCTTTGAAGAGAAAAAATATTTTACCTCCTAAAACCAAGAGAGCATCATCTATCATAATTTGGTGCCTTTCTTTAATGCTATTGTGCTGTCATGTTGGGTGAACACCATATGTACTGATCATTAAAAATGTTATGGAATTTTTTTTCTTTTTTTACCCCTTTTTCTTCCCAATTTCATGGTATCCAATCGGTAGTTACAGTCTTGTCTCATCGCTGCAACTCCTATACGGACTCAGGAGAGGCGAAGGTCAAGAGCCGTGCATCCTCCGAAACACAACCCAACCAAGCCGCACTGCCAACTTAACCGGGAAGCCAGCCGCAGCAATGTGTCAGAGGAAACACCGTACACCTGGCGAGCGTGTCAGCATGCACTGAGCCCGGCCCAAAACAGGAGTCGTTAGTGCACAATGGGACAAGGACATCCCTGCCGGCAAAATCCTCCCCTAACCCAGACGATGCTGGGCCAATTGTGCGCCACCCCATTGGTCTCCCGGTCGCGGTCGGCTGCGACAGAGCCTGGACTCGAACTCAGAATCTCTAGTGGCAGAGCTAGCACTGCGATGCAGTGCCTTAGACCACTGCACCATTCGGGAGGCCCGTAATTGCACTTTATTGATGGCAATTTGAATGCACAGGGATACCGTGACGAGATCCTGAGGCCCATTGTCGTGCCATTCTTCTGCCGCCATCCCCTCATGTTTCAGCATGATAATGCACGGCCCCATGTCACAAGTATCTGTACACAATTCCTGGAATCTGAAAATTTCCCAGTTCTTCCAACACCTGCATACTTACTAGACATGTCACCCATTGAGCATGTTTGGGATGCTCTGGATCAACGTGTACGACAGCAGGTTCCAGTCTCCGCCAACTTTGCAATGCGATTTTGAATAGGAGTGGGATAACATTCCAGAGGCCACAATCAACAGCCTGATCAACTCTATGTGAAGGAGATGTGTCGCGATGCATGAGGCAAATGGTGGTCACACCAGATACTGACTGGTTTTCTGATCCACGCCCCTGCTTTTTTTAAAGGTATCTGTGACCAACTAATGCATATCTGTTTTCCCAGTCATCCATAGATAATGGCCTTATGAATTTATTTCAATGGACTGTTTTCCTTATATGAACTGTTACTTAGTAAACTCATAGACATTGTT
Organism: Hucho hucho; assembly: GCA_003317085.1. NCBI lineage: Eukaryota > Metazoa > Chordata > Actinopteri > Salmoniformes > Salmonidae > Hucho > Hucho hucho. The sequence goes on along the minus strand of QNTS01000032.1, from coordinate 993,691 downwards.
GCATGTTACGTTTATATCTTTGTTCAGTGTATATTAACATTCCAAACAAATACAATTTTCAAGATCTTTAATTAAGAGAATCAGGAAAGAAGAACATTTATATCAATCATTACAAAAATCAGCTATCCTCGGCTTTAAAAAAAAAAAAAAAGATTTCTCAAACAATCTGTAAAAATACATTTTCGAGAACCCAACTCATACAGTACGAAATTCTTCGCTGTTCACATATCACTAATCTTAAATTACATCTCATGGGGTTCTCAGAAACCTATAAGTGTAAGCACTGCCCCTATCACACAGTCAATCCCATGCCTTTTGGGCCTGCACACCTATACAATCATTCTGGTCAGGGGTCATGAACAAGCTGTCTGAAACCCTTGGTCTCAGAATCCTTAAATTGTCCAATAAAACCTGTTTGAGCTAGGGGGCAGTATTTTGAAGTTCATATGAAAAACGTGCCCAAAGTAAACGTCCTGTTACTCAGGCCCAGAAGCTAGGATATGCACATAATTAGTAGTATTGGATAGAAAACAACGTTTCTAAAATTGTTAAAATAATGTCTGTGGGTATAACATAACTAATATGGTAGGCAAAAACCAGAGGGAAATCCATCCAAGAAAAGTGCTTAAATCCAGCTCCCAGGTTGCAGTACCTATGGCTTCCAATAGATGTCAACCGTCTTTAGACAAGGTTTCATGCGTTTATCATGAAAAATAGAGGAGTAGAAGACGTTTATATAAGTGGAGGGAGGAAGTGCCTTTCTCCCTGACATGCAGGACTGTGAGAGTGCGCCTCGGTCTTTTCCTTTTCTATCGCTCAAGATATTATCCGTGTGAAATATAATCGTTAATATACATAAAAGTGTACCTAAGGATCGATTAGAAACGTTGTTTGACTTGTTTGGACAAAGTTTATAGGTATATTTTGAACGATCTGTAGGTCTTGTATTATGGGCGAGTGGACGGTGGATTTTCTGAACAGAACGCGCCAACCAAAGTAGCTTTATGGATATAAAGAGGGACTTTTTTGAACAAAAGGAACATTGATTGTCTTGCTTGGACACTTCGGATTACCATCAGCAGAAGATCTTCAAAGGTAAGCGATTTATTTTAGCTCTTTTTATGTGTTTTGTGACACCTGCGCTGGTTTTATTATTATGCTAATGGTGGAAGTACAAGGGTCGCTGTCCTCAGACAATCAAATGTTCTACTTACGCCGTAAAGCCTTTTTGAAATGTGACAACGCTGTGAGATTTCCAAGATTCTAAGCTTTTGAAGAGTGTGCAACACTTGTATTTTCATGAATGTTTGAAATGAGTATTTCTGTAATTTGAATTTGGCGCTCTGCAATTTCCCCGGATGTTGTAGAGGTTAAAAATACCCCTCAACAAAGACACTTTATTTTACCTTCCCTTCACAAAAACAATTATACTACAAAACTGGCTCAATCTGTAAACTGACCACTCCTCCCTTAAAAAAACTTACTGCATCCCTCAACCTTTTCACAAGTGTGTTCCAAATATCTCTTATGGTCACCCCATGAGTTTTTTTTATGTGCCTGATGTCAGAATGCACTCACTTTATTCCAAAATGTGATTGTTGACCCACGCTGACATCAAACTAAGGCGCACACTGCCTGCTAATTATTTATAGGCTATGTTGCAACTTGTCAATTTCAAATTATTTTCAAACAAGTTTTATTTTCTAACAACAGTTTGAATTGAGCTGTGTTCCGCATCCTAATTAATTTACATAGAAGTAGCCCATTTCACTGTTGCAGACAATTTATATTTGAGGTATTACTAAGTCGACAAACTTCTCTCTTCGACTAGAGCCCAAGCACCCCCAGATCAAGTATGCAGACATTTGCGCATCTCCAGTCAGAACAGAACTTGCACTAACTTTTTCCCACCTGGCACATTTTCCGGCTGGCACCCGTATTGCCTTGATTGTTGTTTTCCTTACTAATAATAACTTTGGACATGTGTGCGTTCCTATCAAACTAAGTGCCTTATTACGTTATCATGATAGTTTCTGTATATCGTGTTGTCAATTCTACTGTAGGACACCGCATGTATGGAGCATAATGTATTTACTGTTTTATTCACGTTTTCAATTACTGGTGACAAATCATGAATTCCGATTCTTGCATAGATTGTAACGGACACATGCACTACATGACCAATAGTATGTGGACACCTGCTCGTTGAACATCTCGTTCCAAAATCATTGGCATTAATATGGAGTTGGTCCCATCTTTGCTGCTTTAACAGCCTTCACTCTTGAAGGCTTTCCACTAGATGTTGGAACATGGCTGTGGGGATTTGCTTCCATTTAGCCACAAGAGCATATTAGAGGTTGGGCACTGATGTTGGGCAATTAGGCCTGGCTTGCAGTCGGCGTTCCAATTCATCCCAAAGGTGTTCGATGGGATTGAGGTCAGGGCTCTGTGAAGGCCAGTCAAGTTCTTCCACACCAATCTCGACAAACCATTTCTGTATGGACCTCGCTTTGTGCACAGGGCATGCTGTAGTGTTAAGATATCCCTTTACTGGAACTAAGGGGCATAGCACGAACCATTAAAAACAGACCCAGACCATTATTCCTCCTACACCAAACTTTACAGTTGCCACTATGCATTGGGGCAGGTAGCGTTCTCCTGGCATCTGCCAAACCCAGATTTGTCCATCAGACTGACAGATAGTGAAGCGTGATTCATCATTCCAGAGAACCCGTTTCCACTGCTCCAGAGTCCAATGGCGGTGAGCTTTACACCACTCCAGCCGACTCTTGGCATTGCGCATGGTGATCTTAGGCTTGTGTGCGGCTGCTCGGCCATGGAAGCCCATTTCATGAAGCTCCATTTCATGAAGCTCCTGACAAACAGTTCTTGTGCTGACGTTGCTTCCAGAGGCAGTTTGGAACTCAGTAGTGAGTGTTGCAACCTAGGGCAGATGATTTTTACGTGCTACGCGCTTCAGCATTCGGGGGTCCCATTCCGTAAGATTGTGTGGCCTACCACTTTGCGGCTGAGCCGTTGTTGCTCCTAGATGTTTCCACTTCACAATAACAGCACTTGACCGGGGAAGCTCTAGCAGGGCAGAAATTTGACAAACTGACGTGTTGGAAAGATGGCATCCTTTGACAGTGCCACATTGAAAGTCACTGAGATCTTCAGTAAGGCCATTCTACTGCCAATGTTTGTCTATGGAGGTTGAATGGCTGTGTGCTCGATTTTATACACCAGTCAGCAAAGGGTGTGGCTGAAATAGCCAACTCTATTAATTTAAAGGGATATCCACATGCTTTTGTATATATAGAAAGTATATTTAGATCACTAGTGAGCTCACCCGTCATGTGATAAATTGTAAATTGTTATCAGCTGAGAGTTAGCTAAATATGACCGCTTATGTTAGATCACTCTTTCCTCAACGCTATGACTAATGTAATCTACATTGTCCGGGTTTGGAGGAGAATTGTGTTATGCTGTCGCTACTTCTGTGTCTGAAAATTGCATCCAAAATAAACTGGTCACATTGAGGACATAGCGTTGTAAAGACTGTTTGTGTAAAATGATTGTGAAAAAGCTGTGTGGCCAGCTCAAACACTGACTGTTGCGTCAATTGTAACTGGACGTTTTAAATAAGAGTTCTAATCACACCGGTTTGAGAGTATGCTGCAGGGACCACTGTATAATGATAACACGTGTGTGTTTGTATGTGTCAAAGGGTTAAAGACAATACACAATCTTATTACTATACCTGAAACTCAAAAGGTGACTTCAAGAGTGGTGAGGGGATCGATATACCCATCAACTTCAGGACACTCATAACTTGAATGATACAATTCATTTTCCACGTTTAAATTGAATTCTTTGCAACTGTTTGTACTAATGATTTGTCTCTCGACTACGTTATACACTTTCATTTGTAGGCTAGGTTGTAGCAACCTCATGATGGGTATAGGGCAAATTTGAGTATCATGTAGTAGCCTAAACCTATTGATGTTACATTGAACTGGGTGAATGGAATATGAATGACAGTCATCCAATATGCTGTCATAGAAATAAGCAGTGGTGGAAAAAGTACCCAATTGTCATACATGAGTAGAAGTAAAGATACCTTGATAGAAAATGACTCAAGTAAAAGTGAAAGTCACCCAGTAAAATACTACTTGAGTAGAAGTATAAAAGTATTTGGTTTTAAACATACTTAAGTATTAAAAGTAAATGTAATTGCTAAAATGTACTTGAGTATCAAAAGTAAAAGTACAAGTATAAATCATTTAAAATTCCTTACATTAAGCAAACCAGACGGCACAATTGTCTTGTTTTTTTATTTACGGATAGCTAGGGGCACACTCTAACACTCAGACATTATTTAAAAAAAAGCATTTGTGTTTAGTGAGTCCGCCAGATAAGAGGCAGTAGGGATGACCAGGGATGTTCTTTTGAGTGTGTGAATTGAACCGTTTTCCTGTCCTGCTAAGCATTCAAAATTGGGTGTCGGGGAAAATGTATGGAGTAAAAAGTACATCATTTTCTTAAGGAATGTAGTGAAGTAAAAGTAAAAGTTGTCAAAAATATAAATAGTAAAGTACAGATACTCAAAAAACGACTTAAGTAGTACTTTCAAGTATTTTTACTTAAGTACTTCACATCCCTGGAAATAAGGCCATGCTCACAAAAAAAAAGAAATTGTCCACTAATCGTAAACAGCACCTACCGCCACCGGATTCAGCCACAGAGTCAAAAGGACAATAGATTCAAGTGCGTCACTCACAACTGCACTATTATCACAGACTTCTCTCTTGATTCATGACCAAAGTATTGAGTAATGGCATCTGTATAAATTCAGACTGCCATGCAACTTCCTGGGAACCGCACTACAGGTCGTGACTCACAGTTTGATTCACAGGGCTAGAGCCTTTAACATTGGAGCATTGTTTGTTAATGATGTGTTCGACCACGTTTCTATAGACTTTAGATCAGCATGTGAAGCCGCTATACAGAGTCAAAACATAAGTAGATTCAAGTGCTTTTTTAAAAGTCCTTCCCATCTGTGTCAGGTACGCCCTCAGACATAGTACATTTTTCTGTATTCCCAATAAGCACACTTCAGTCAATAATGAACATCTACCTGGAACATACATCAGTAACATTACTCAAATGCCAAACAAGAGTCAACCAGTTTCCTCCTAGAGTCAGACACTGAGGTCAAGCACAAGTCAAACAACATGACGAATTGGACAAAAACCCCCCCAAACCCAAACAGGTGTCTGGCCCCCTCTTGCTTCAGCGGTAGACACCCTGTTAAAATATGTCTGGGAGGCAGTAGTTTGTATGACATATTCCATTAAGAATTCTCCAACATCCAACATGAGGGTAGTGGGACTGGGAATGCAGGTATGTTATTTTATCAGAATTGCATCCATCCATGTCTCTCAGACATACAGTGGGGCAAAAAAGTATTTAGTCAGCCACCAATTGTGCAAGTTCTCTAACTTAAAAAGATGAGAGAGGCCTGTAATTTTCATCATAGGTACACTACAACTATGACAGACGAAATGAGAAAAAGAAATCCAGAAAATCACATTGTAGGATTTTTAATTTATTTATTTGCAAATTATGGTCGAAAATAAGTATTTGGTCAATAACAAAAGTTTATCTCAATACTTTGTTATATACCCTTTGTTGGCAATGACAGAGGTCAAACGTTTTCTGTAAGTCTTCACAAGGTTTTCACACACTGTTGCTGGTATTTTGGCCCATTCCTCCATGCAGATCTCCTCTAGAGCAGTGATGTTTTGGGGCTGTCGCTGGGCAACACGGACTTTCAACTCCCTCCAAAGATTTTCTATGGGGTTGAGATCTGGAGACTGGCTAGGCCACTCCAGGACCTTGAAATGCTTCTTACGAAGCCACTCTTTCGTTGCCCGGGCGGTGTGTTTGGGATCATTGTCATGCTGAAAGACCCAGCCACGTTTCATCTTCAATGCCCTTGCTGATGGAAGGAGGTTTTCACTCAAAATCTCATGATACATGGCCCCATTCATTCTTTCCTTTACACGGATCAGTCGTCCTGGTCCCTTTGCAGAAAAACAGCCCCAAAGCATGATGTTTCCACCCCCATGCTTCACAGTAGGTATGGTGTTCTTTGGATNATGTACTGGCTTAAGCAGGGGGACACGTCTGGCACTGCAGGATTTGAGTCCCTGGCGGCGTAGTGTGTTACTGATGGTAGGCTTTGTTACTTTGGTCCCAGCTCTCTGCAGGTCATTCACTAGGTCCCCCCGTGTGGTTCTGGGATTTTTGCTCACCGTTCTTGTGATCATTTTGACCCCACGGGGTGAGATCTTGCGTGGAGCCCCAGATCGAGGAAGATTATCAGTGGTCTTGTATGTCTTCCATTTCCTAATAATTGCTCCCACAGTTGATTTCTTCAAACCAAGCTGCTTACCTATTGCAGATTCAGTCTTCCCAACCTGGTGCAGGTCTACAATTTTGTTTCTGGTGTCCTTTGACAGCTCTTTGGTCTTGGCCATAGTGGAGTTTGGAGTGTGACTGTTTGAGGTTGTGGACAGGTGTCTTTTATACTGATAACAAGTTCAAACAGGTGCCATTAATACAGGTAACGAGTGGAGGACAGAGGAGCCTCTTAAAGAAGAAGTTACAGGTCTGTGAGAGCCAGAAATCTTGCTTGTTTGTATGTGACCAAATACTTATTTTCCACCATAATCTGCAAATAAATTCATAAAAAATCCTACAATGTGATTTTCTGGATTTTTCTTCCTCATTTTGTCTGTCATAGTTGAAGTGTACCTATGATGAAAATTACAGGCCTCTCTCATCTTTTTAAGTGAGAGAACTTGCACAATTGGTGGCTGACTAAATACTTTTTTGCCCCACTGTAAACATACAAAGATGCACACCCAGTCTCAGACAGTGCACTCTGAACTGTGCTTGCAGACATTGATAACCCCACTACCTGACTAGGTTCAACTACCTACAGTTTCCACACTACAGTGCAACTCACTTGTGTCTGTTGCAGCAGATTTCATACTGAGGGTCGTATGTCTCCTCTCCACAGCAGTGTTTGCCTGGATAGTTGAGATGAACGCGTGAGCCACACACCATGTCACGGGATGGCAGATACAAGTGGCCACCTGGGGAGCACTGGTGCCCATCCTCCACCACACGGTGCAAGGTCTGGTTACAGCACAGCACCCCTCTGTCATCTACACCATACGGAGTTGTACCGCAGCACTGGGAGAGAGACACAGCAGTCAGCAGGGTAACAACACACACACACAACATGAATAACAGACATACAGACAGCTTCATGCAGACACACCGTAGCATGCACATACCCAAAATTCAAAACACAATCACAAAAGTCAACATGCTAGAAAAGAGAGTCTAACTTTCTAACCAGGGGACCTGTGCACACATTCTCTACCAACAGAGGGCCAAGCGATCGAAAAGAGACCCAAAGAGACCATAGTTATCCGTCATCTGACACACTCTCACACAAAAGAGGAGCTACTCCACTGTTAACTGGTTGCAGAGTGGGGTTTACAGAACTAACTGTGCTGCCAAATCTGACATAGTACCACATATAGCCCAGGTAAAGCAAACACCACTTTAAATAGTCCTTTTTACTGGCAAATCATATGGTATATTTTCTCCTTGATAGACAGACAGCACTCTAGAACATTGGCAATGAGTATGGGACACCCACTTCCCAATGGGGCCCTGTCTAAACATTCTGAGTGTACTTAAATGGGTCTGTTGAAAACGTATAGCGTCAGCCTTGTCTTACATTGCCACTGAGATATTTTGACAATTTTAGACAGATACTTTACATCCCAGTAGTGTACAGCATTGTCTTGACCAACAACTACTCAACAGGTATATGGATGATTAAGCTGTTTTACTTGACTTTGACTGACATGAGGAAAACTGAACCTAATGTAGTGGAGGAGGTTAAGTGAAGTAAGCTTTAGCTGTAGGCCTTAGGTCTGAGGGCTGATGGACTCACCAGGTTCTCTCCAAGCACCCTATTGGATAGCTTCCCGGAACAGCAGATGTTGATGTCTGGATTGTAAACCTGAGAGCCAAAGCTAGCACTATGGTAGTGACCTGGGCAGACAGATGGGAAGGAGGGAAGACCGTGATGTTCAAGAAAGGAAAATCATGATCTAATTTGTAATTACCCAACACAATCAATTTCGCCTACATTGTTTGCAGAAGATGCCAGGAAGTTGCGAAACAATGTACATTTGCCCAAGAGGGCTAAATGAAAGAGGTTCTGGTTGTTATATGCAGTGGTGTAAAGTATTTAACCCTTGTGTAGTCTTAACATTCTGCATACTCCCCTTGTCCTAAGGGTAAAAAATGACCCGCCTTCACTAAACCCTTAAAATAAGGTAGCATAATTTAATTTTAAACCCCAAATCTAACACCTGTCATAATTGTTTTCATTACTAAAGTAGAGGTTTATTATTATTATTATTGCTAAAGGTACTGAAACATTAACATTAACGTTTTTGGCAACATAGTGATATATTCTTATATACTGTACAATTCAACTACAAAATACTAGTCTTCTCCCATTTTTTTAACCATTGCCCCCACCCATAAGGTGTATAAACAGCAGCAATAAATAAGATAAAAGATACAAAATAAAACTTGAAGAACATAAATCAATCAACTCTAGTTAGCACATGTAGGACAGTATGCAAGTGTGTGTTGTGGCAAACCAGGGGTTTGGATCAAAACGTTTACACAGATCACACACGGACAGAGTATGATTAGCTCAGTTTCAAAAGTGTTTATTAAAAATAATAATTCAAAAAGAACAGAATAGGTCTCTCCTATGAGACCCTCTCCGGGTTACCGTCTTCTGGGCTCCGGGTCTTGCTGTATCCTGTGGGGATCAAAAACGGAACTCACTCCTCTTACTTCTGTCACCGTCCCTCCAGCTATATGGGAGTCCTTTCTCTCCCCAGTCTCCCTGTGTGCTGCCCTTCTGACAGCTTTATGGGACTTGCACAGCTGGTGAGCAACCAGCCCTTGATTACTCACCAGCTCCCAATCAGTTCCAATTAGTCCTGGCCAGAGAGCCTGTCGAGACCTGGCACGTCAAGCAGATGGAGCCATCGCCTCGTGATGTATACTCCATCTGTCACCAGGCCTCGACGAGTCTCCCCCTGGTGGTTGACCTGCTGTACGCCACAGTGTGCATGGACTTTGCAGATGTATTTCTCACATGTGCAGCACATAGTATTTGTTTTACAGTCCTTCTTTGGGGGGCAGAATTGGCATCTCTTCCTCTTGCCTGCCCCAGCTGCAGCCTCAGGTGGATCAGGACAAGATTCAGCCCCCTGAACAGCTTTCACAAGCGCTGCAGAGGCTGCTGTGCGGCAGAGGTGCTCCATTCTTTGAATGTGTGGGGTTACAAATACCTTTCCCAGCTGCTCCAGGAACACCCTCCTCTTGTTCCGCTTATCAGACATCCAGGTAGGGTTGATCTTGTTCCATATCACAAAGGCATTATATGAGGACACGTCAATGATGTTATGGAAGATGACCAGGAGCCAGCGGGCTGTCATCCTCCTGCAGCTGTAAGTTCCAAAATTCCATCAACACAAAAGATAAAAACTACAAGCCAGCTATGAATACATTACATCAGGTTAATACAACAAGTTCTAACAGTCAATTGAAACAATTGCACACTTCTGTAAACTCATTTAACCTCTCAGGGATCATTGGGGCGCTAGCGACCCACTCCCGACACCACCAGGTAAAATGTAAAGCGCCAAATTCAAAATCCCAAAGTTGAATTATTAAAAATCCACCAATATACAAGTGTTTCATACTCATCAAAAGCTCTGTTTCTTGGCAATATCACAGCGTTGTCAGATTTCAAAAAGGCTTTACGGCGAAAGCACTACATTTGATTGTTTGAGGACAGCACCTCACATACTTTTCACATAGCCATGAATTCATTAGCCAGCGTGGCACACACATAACACATTTCACAGCAAAAACAAATCAATTACCTGTTGAAGAACTTCTGCTGAGGTCATCCTAAGTGTCCAACGAAGACAATCCATGGTTCTTTTGTTAGAAAAAGTCATGTATTATATCCATAAATCTCCATTTGGTTCGCGCGTCATAGTCAGAAACGACAGCCTCCACTAGTCCATTGAAACGTGGCGCGAACTCGTTCATCTTATACCTATAAACTTGTCCAAGAACAATCAAACATCATTTAAAATGTATCCTTAGGAACACTTTTACGTATATTTACTATAATAAATCAACCGGAATATAAACTGAGCTCTACAGACCGAGGGAAACACAGTGCGCGCTTGGCGAGAGCGCGTGCCCAGTCCTACAGAGTTCCAAAGAGGCACTTCCTGATTCTCTCTTCTTCTCTGTTCTAACTCATCTGAACAGCATGAAACCACTTTCTAGAGACAAAGGACATCCAGAGGAAGCGATAGGTACTGCATTCATATGCCCTTTTATGGGCATTTTCATGAGGGAGGGGTTCCAAATGAGGCACTCTGTGAAAACCACTTTCTCCAGGACAGAAATTCCTCGGGGTTTTGCCTGCCATATCCGTTCTGTTTTACTCACAGACAAATGGTTAACAGTTTTACAAAATTCAGAGTGTTTCCTATCCAATGGTACCAAATATGTGCATATCCNGTATTATATCCATAAATCTCCATTTGGTTCACGCGTCATAGTCAGAAACGACAGCCTCCACTAGTCCATTGAAACGTGGCGCGAACTCGTTCATCTTATACCTATAAACTTGTCCAAGAACAATCAAACATCATTTAAAATGTATCCTTAGGAACACTTTTACGTATATTTACTATAATAAATCAACCGGAATATAAACTGAGCTCTACAGACCGAGGGAAACACAGTGCGCGCTTGGCGAGAGCGCGTGCCCAGTCCTACAGAGTTCCAAAGAGGCACTTCCTGATTCTCTCTTCTTCTCTGTTCTAACTCATCTGAACAGCATGAAACCACTTTCTAGAGACAAAGGACATCCAGAGGAAGCGATAGGTACTGCATTCATATGCCCTTTTATGGGCATTTTCATGAGGGAGGGGTTCCAAATGAGGCACTCTGTGAAAACCACTTTCTCCAGGACAGAAATTCCTCGGGGTTTTGCCTGCCATATCCGTTCTGTTTTACTCACAGACAAATGGTTAACAGTTTTACAAAATTCAGAGTGTTTCCTATCCAATGGTACCGAATATGTGCATATCCTATTTTCTGGGCCTGAATGGGAGGCATTTTACTTTGGGCACGCCAGGCTCTCCAAAACGGTCAAGTTGTGCAGTGATCCCTAAGAAGTTAACAACAGAGTTTTAAACTGCCCTATCAGCACAAGCGAATCCAGGGGTAATTTGTTTTGTGAGGTATTGCATAACTGTGGTGCGTTAAAACTAAAGGTGGATTTACCAAACGTTGTCGAGACAAGCGAAACCTCAAGGGTTAACAGGTTTCGTATCTCATATTTTTATATTTCTACAAGGAAGTGAGGTATGTTGGAAGCTTGTGGAGCAGAGCTTTGTAAACATGAAGGAAGTAATGAAGTATTTAACACAACTTTAGTGAGTTCCAGCCAACCTTCTGATACAGGATTCAGTGATGAATATTAAAACAGTCACCTGTAATAAAGCGAAGGACGCTATGGTAGATGGCATCCAATGGTATAAGAGTAGTGGCTGCTGAATTTTGATAAATGGTGACATCATAGTCAAGAACTGGCAGGAAAATTGACTGCAATGTCATGACTGTCCTGTGAGGACAACAACTCACACCTTTTTGTAAATCAAGTAGAGCACATTCAGGCATCTCCCTCTCCAAATTCACCCGAGGAATGTGCCTTTGTTTCAAAAGACCTTTCCCCCCTAAAACTCTAAAGCGAATACTGGAACAATATTTCTAACATAGAACGTGGGGAATGGTCAGAGGCGATCTGGAGAACACTGGTGATGTTTTGGGTGTTAATTTGTGATGTTATTAAAAATGTTATAAAGGAAATACTGTAACTTGAAAAGTATACACACTATATGTGTGAAGTGTCCATCCGATGCGTTGTGTATGAAAACTGAAAAATTATGAAAGTGTTTTTGTTAAGAGAGGGATGTGATTTTAGAAACTATAAGAGGACATTTTTCTATAACTGTGCACAGTAAGTAGTCACCGCCCCTTTGAGTGAGGTCAGAGAGCGTGTCAGCCTGCTGGAACTGCCCCTTTCCTGCAAACTGTATAAATGATTGTTTAAGACCAATAGAGACGTTGAGCTGCAGCTCACGTTTAAAGTGGTTTAAAAACTGAATCGCAACACGAGGTAGGGACGATAAAGTCACCTCCTGGACAATCACTGGTACGGCTGATTAGCTGTCTGAAGTAAAGTATCTAGAAAGCGAATTGAAGTGGAACCATTTTACTACTCTTCTCAAACCACCGTAGTACGCCACTCTCATCACCCCACTGGGAACCATCGACTTCAAAGAAGCATCTCCAGAGCAAATTGAAGGAGAATAAACTTGTAGTTCTGTTCAGGACTACACGACAAGTCACCGGATACCGGACGACTGCAGAGGAGAACAACAGTAGAAGACCTTTTGGACAATCAGAGCCTTACAAGCGTGCAGCAAAAAGGCCCAACCAACCTCCTTTCCAAAAAGGCCCGGTTAGGAGGGATATACGGCAAACCAAGTTATTTCCACGTAAATACATTCATGATTTCTTACTCCAAGCAGGCAGTGGTTTGTGTGCAAATTATAAGTGAGAGTAACCTGTTTTAGAGAAAAGTAATCATCGAATATTGTAACAGTATTGTCTGCTTATTTGCCCCCTTTATTTATCCTACGGTTCTGACTTGGTGTACAGGGAGAACACTGTAAGAATGGCCCATGTTCTGAATTCTGTCGCTGTACATTTCAAAAGTGTAAAACAAATTGTTATATTGACTACGTCCATCCTAGCTCGCTCATTAATGTCTTAATCAAAATTATGGATTATGGATCCACTTGTTGTCCCCTTATGCCATAGTTTGTACATCTCAATTGTCATTAGAAACCACATTTGTTTAAGCAAGTCAGCCACATTTTTTTAAAGGCAGTAAATGAGACTGAATCAACTGTTTCCCTGCCTGACAAGACTTTGCTGATGGTGTAGCAGTGGTAAGATGTTGGGACATCTTTATGTAGGACTTTTGTGGACACTGTTTGTCACAATTAATGTATTGTTTAGTGTTGTGTTGTGTAGTGGCTTTGCTGGCATGCATCCCACTTGTTATCCCCCCCCCACCAAGATTTACATGCTAAGATTGGCATTGCTCTCAGACTCAGGCTCGCAAAGATGCACTCCCAGTCCGAAAAATAGGGAAAATACTTTCCACTGTTTATTATAGTGGAAACACGCACACACACTCACACAAACACACTACAGATAAGTAGTAAACCTTGTGCTTTCTTACCTGGGGTGTGGCTGAGTGTTCCCTCACAGCAGTCATGTGAGTAACTTTGCCCCTGGAGATATGTAGGGTTCACACAGCAACGTTCTGTTGTTGGGTTAAAGCAGGCACCTTGACCACAAGGCTTCTCCCCAGGCATACTGGAGGCATGTGGAGAAACAGACACACACAATTATATGCATAATAAATAAAAAACATGTACATAAAGACACACATAATCAAACCATAAACATATATCTATGTACACAAATACGCATGCACAAGCTCAGTTAATCTTATTTTTTTTTTCATTATTCCACCACTCTCAGACAAAGGTTTACAGTTAAAGGACCACTTGAGGTTATCACAGTATCAATGTGCTTGTTGGCAGACCATTCCAATGTCTTGGGCCAAAGCCAAAAGCCTAAACCCACAAAGAAAATAAAACAATTTGTAACACCAACAAAGAACCTTCAGAAAAGCTGACAGATGCCATTCCCATTGTGGCTTTGAGCCATTGGACATCAACAATTATTATTTTAAAACCTGAATGTAAATTAAATGGTTGAATTGAACATTGAATAAAGAAAGTTAGACACAAGGTACAGTATATGGTTGAAGGGTTAAAGGCAACCTTACCAGTTTGGAGAACTCAGAGTAATTGCCCTGTGCTGAAAAAAAGAAAGAACAAGATACACACAAAGATGACAAACTATCATAATGTTAAGTTTCATTACAACCATACAAAATTAGTAGCCTGCCTTTTACAACATTAAACATTGTCCTTTTAGATTATATATTTCTTAATTTTCAGTTTTTCACTGATATTTGCTTTATGTACAAGAAAAGGCATTGTGATAAGAGACATAACATCAAACAAATCAGCCTCCCCACCCCTGGTTCAGTAAAAAGTTGAGGGATGGGGCTGGAGAAATGTAATCACTCTCAAATTCATAAAAATAATCAATGGGTACATATGATTAATTTGTATGTCCAAAAATGGATGTAGCAACTGCTGATTACCCCTTTAAGGACTTTTAACACCCTTCCACATTACATAACCCCCAAACAATATACTTGTCACGTCCAGGCCAGAGTTTTAGGCTGGCGTGTTTAGGTTTCGTTTTTGGTGTAGGGTTTTTGGGTTCTAGTTTGTCTATTTCTATGTTGGGGTAATGGTTCCCAATTAGAGGCAGCTGTGTGTCGTTGTCTCTAATTGGGAACCATATATATGTTTGGGGTTTTCTATAGTATGTGGTGGGTTATTGTAAGTTCATAGCTTTGTTGTGTTTCTTAAGTTATGTTCTTCGTTACGATCTTCGTTTGTTTTGTTGTATATTTTCCCAGTTACGTCCGTTATTAAAATGTATACTGGAAGCATCGCTGCGTCTTGGTCTGTCTATCCTGAAGATCGTGACAGAATAACCCACCAAATAAAGACCAAGCAGCGAGAGACCCGGGAGTGCTGGACCTGGGAGGAGGAATTATTTATGGACGGACCCTGGGCCCAGCCTGGAGAGTATCGTCGGCCAAGAGAGGAGCTGGAAGCAGCGGCGGCGGAGCGGCGCAGGTATGAGAAGCTATACGGAGCATGGGATCCGGAGAGAGGAG
>QNTS01000032.1:955400-978351 GCA_003317085.1 Hucho hucho | reverse complement strand
CCCCGCACCAGAGTGCGCGTCACGAGCCCAGTACGGCCGGTTCCTGCTCCCCGCACCAGAGTGCGCGTCACGAGCCCAGTACGGCCGGTTCCTGCTCCCCGCACCAGAGTGCGCGTCACGAGCCCAGTACGGCCGGTTCCTGCTCCCCGCACCAGAGTGCGCGTCACGAGCCCAGTACGGCCGGTTCCTGCTCCCCGCACCAGAGTGCGCGTCACGAGCCCAGTACGGCCGGTTCCTGCTCCCCGCACCAGAGTGCGCGTCACGAGCCCAGTACGGCCGGTTCCTGCTCCCCGCACCAGAGTGCGCGTCACGAGCCCAGTACGGCCGGTTCCTGCTCCCCGCACCAGAGGGCCAGTGAGGGTCCCCAGTCCGGAGCCGCCAGTGAGGGTCCCCAGTCCGGAGCCGCCAGTGAGGGTCCCCAGTCCGGGTCCGCCTGTGAGGGTCCCCAGCCCGGCGCCGCCAGAGAGGGTCCCCAGCCCGGCGCCGCCAGAGAGGGTCCCCAGTCCTGCTAATGGCCCAGGGCCTCCGGTGCGCGACTTCGGACCAGCACGGCCAGCACCGGAGCCGCCACCTGGGATCAAAAGACCCACCCGAAGACCCCCCCCCCCATGGACTTTTGGGTGGCACGGTCGGAGTCCGCGCCTTTGGGGGGGGGTACTGTCACGTCCAGGCCAGAGTTTTAGGCTGGCGTGTTTAGGTTTCGTTTTTGGTGTAGGGTTTTTGGGTTCTAGTTTGTCTATTTCTATGTTGGGGTTATGGTTCCCAATTAGAGGCAGCTGTGTGTCGTTGTCTCTAATTGGGAACCATATACAGTATATGTTTGGGGTTTTCTATAGTATGTGGTGGGTTATTGTAAGTTCATAGCTTTGTTGTGTTTCTTAAGTTATGTTCTTCGTTACGATCTTCGTTTGTTTTGTTGTATATTTTCCCAGTTACGTCCGTTATTAAAATGTATACTGGAAGCATCGCTGCGTCTTGGTCTGTCTATCCTGAAGATCGTGACAATACTCAACATTACAATATTTTTTTTTGTGTGTTATTTCTTATATTATTAACCCAGACCGTTTTTGTGTTATTACATACAGCCGGAAATATCTTTTGGATATCAGAGCGGTGGTAACTCACTAACATTATGACCAGAAATAGGACTTGGATCCTTTGTTCGTACACCCCAGGGCAATTTAACTTCTTTGGGAGCAGTGCACGAGGGGACCGTTTTGGAGACCCTGGCGTGCCCAAAATAAAATGCCTCCCATTCAGGCCCAGAAAATAGGATATGCACATATTTAGTACCATTGGATCGGAAACACTCTGAATTTTTTAAAAGTGTTAACATTTTGTCTGTGAGTAAAACAGAACGGATATGGCAGGCGAAACCCCGAGGGATTTCTGTCCTGGAAAAAGTGGTTTTGACACATTGCCTCATTTAGAGCCCCTCCCTTATGAAAATGCCCTTATAAGGGCATATGAATGCAGTACCTATCGCTTCCTCTGGATGTCAAGTGTCGAGAAAGTGATTTGATTCTTCTTAGCTGCTTTTAGAGCAGAGAAGAAGAGGAATAAGGAAGGGTCCACGCAGATGTCCTTACAAGAAAATGCGCGTTCACGGCTTGCGCGTTCTTTGGTTTTTTCCTTTCTTATCGCCCAGTTTATATTCCGGTTGAAATATTATGCTATTTATACATAGTGTTCCTAAGGATACATTTACAATGATGTTTGATTGTTCTTGGACAAGTTTATAGGTATAAGTTGAACGAGTTCTCTTCACGTTTCAATGGAGGAGTCAACGCTGTTTTTTCTGATTATAATGCGCCAACCAAACTGAGATTTATGGATATAATACATTACTTTTTCTAACAAAAGAACCATGGATTGTCTTCGTTGGACACTTGGGAAGCCCTCAGCAGAAGTTCTTCAAAAGGTAATTGATTTGTTTTCGCTGTGAAATGTGATTTCTGTGAACCGTGGAGGCTTATGAAATTATGGTAATGGTAAAAATATGTTAGGTGCTACCCTCAAACAATCAAATGTGGTGCTTTCGCCGTAAAGCCTTTTTGAAATCTGACAACGCTGTGATATTGCCAGGAAGCAGAGCTTTTGATGACTATGATGCACTTGTATATTGATGCATGTTTAATAATTCAACTTTTGGATTTTGAATTTGGCGCCTTGCATTTCACGCTAGCGCCCCACCGTTCCCTAAGAAGTTAACTTATCCCAGAGAATGCTCCAAGACGCAACCAGCGGAGAAGAGGTATTCGGAGTGGACTTCTAGTCCGACTCAGGAGGCGTGTGACCATCCACCGCTTCCGAGTATTTTACTCGCTACCGTTTAGTCCCTGGACAATAAAGTAGACGAGCTCAGGGCGAGGATCTCCTTCCAGAGAGACATCAGCGACTGTAACATAATGTCCCCACTTGCTTCAAGATGTTCACCATTGTTCCTGTACCCAAGAAAGCAAATGTAACTGAACTAAATTACTATTGCCCCGTAGCACTCACTTCTGTTATCATGAAGTGCTTTGAGAGGCTAGTTACCTGACACCCTAGACCCACTTCAATTTGCATACCGCCCCAATAGATCCACAGACGATGCAATCACCATTGGACTGCACACTGCCCTTTCCCATCTGGACAAGAGGAATACCTATGTAAGAATACTGTTCATTGACTATAGCTCAGCCTTCAACACCATAGTACCCTCCAAGCTCATCATTAAGCTCGGGGCCCTGGGTCTGAACCCCGCCCTTTGCAAGTGGGTCCTGGATTTCCTGACGGGCAGCCTCCAGGTGGTGAAGGTAGGAAACAACACCTCCACTATACTGATCCACAAGGGTGCATGCTCTGCCCCCTCCTGTACTCTCGGTTCACCCATGACACATACGATAGCGCTTATCGGCTTTTAACCAACCATGCTATTTTGTTTGTTTTTTCGGGTTGTTCATAACTTGCTTTGTACATAATGTTGCTGCTACCGTCTCTTATGTGCGAAAATAGTTTCTGGACATCAGAACTGCGAATGCTCACCTCCAGCTGGACAAAGAGTTATTCTCCAATGAGTCGGACGGGTGGGATATACAGTTGAAGTCGGAAGTTTACATACATCTTAGACAAATACATTTAAACTCAGTTTTTCACAATTCCTGACATTTAATTATTGTAAAAATTCCCTGTCTTAGGTCAGTTAGGATCACCACTTTATTTTAAGAATGTGAAATGTCAGAATAATAGTAGAGAGAATGATTTAATTCAGCATTTATTTGCTTGGAATCTTCCAAGCTGTTTAAGGGCACAGTCAACTTAGTGTATGTAAACTTCTGACCCACTGGAATTGTGATAACAGTGAATTATAAGTAAAATTATCTGTCTGTAAACAATTGTTGGAAAAATTACTAGTAGATGTCCTAACCAACTGGCTGAAACTATAGTTTGTTAACAAGAAATTTGTGGAGTGGTTGAAAAACAAGTTTTAATGACTACAATCTAAGTGTATGTAAACTTCCGACTTCAACTGTACTACTACAGACACCCGACCAGGCCCAGATTCCCGTGATTCGCTGGAGGAAACAGAGATTTAGTGGAAATAGATCAGGGTGCCTTGCGAGGAACAGGCGACGAGTGGATAATCTGCCCTTTGACTTCCGTCCTGCTAGCTAATGTTCAATTGCTGGAAAATAAATGGGATGAGCTGAAAGCACGTATATCCTACCAACGTCACAATAAAAACTGTAATATCTTAAGTTTCACCGAGTAGTAACTGAACGATGACATTAAGAAAGGCTGGTCATGGCTCACATCAACACCATTATCTCAGAAACCCTAGACCCACTCCAATATGCATACTGCCCAAACAGATCCACAGATGATGCAATCTCTAATGCACTCCACACTGCCCTTTCACACCTGGACAAAAGGAACACCTATGTGAGAATGCTATTCATTGACTTCAGCTCAGCGTTCAACACCATAGAGCCCTCGAAGCTCAACACTAAGCTAAGGACCCTGGGTCTAAACACCATGCCCCCATTCTCATCGACGGGGCTGTAGTGGAGCAGGTTGAGAGCTTCAAGTTCCTTGGCGTCCACATCACCAACAAACTAACATGGTCCAAGCATACCAAGACAGCCGTGAAGAGAGCATGACAAAACCTATTCCCCATTAGAAGACTGAAAAGATTTGGCATGGGTCCTCAGATCCTCAAAAGGTTTTACAGCTGCACCATCGAGAGCATCCTGACTGGTTGCATTACTGCCTGGTATGGCAACTGCTCAGCCTCCGACCTCAAGGCACTATAGAGGGTAGTGCGTACGACCCAGTACATCACCGGGGCCAAGCTTCCTGCAATCCAGGACCTCTATACCAGGCGGTGTCAGAGGAAGGCCCGAAAAATTGTCAGACTCCAGCCACCCTAGTCATAGACTGTTCTCTCTGCAACCGCACGGCAAGCGGTACCGGTGCTCCAAGTCTAGGTCCAAGAGCCTGCTAAATAGCTTCTACCCCCAAGCCATAAGACTCCTGAACAGCTAATCAAATGGCTACCCAGACTGTTTGCATCCACCCCCCCACTCCCGCGGGACGCTGCTGCTACTCTCTGTTATTATCTATGCATAGTCACTTTAATAACTCTACCTACATGTACATATTACCTCATTCACCTCAACACCGGTGCCCCCGCACATTGACACTGACTCTGTACCGGTACCCCCTGTATATAATAGCCCTGCTATTGTTATTTACTGCTGCTTTTTAATTATTTCTTATTCTTATCTATTACTTTTTTTTAAGGTATTTTCTTCAAACTGCATTGTTGGTTATTACCTATTAGGGAGCGGCGGCAGTGTTCTGAGTTTTTGAGAGTCTGGCGTGCCCAAAGTAAAATGCCTGGTACTCAGGCCCAGAAACTAGGATATGCACATAATTAGTAGTATTGGATAGAAAACACTCTGAAGTTTCTAAAATTGTTAAAATAATGTCTGTGGGGGGGATCACGTGACCCTTGAATGAGATGGTCGCGTGAACTACGAGCTCCGCACAAGTAGTTTCCAATTCTTAATCTAACCTCCGTTTCAAGTTAAAAACTAATTTAGCTTTAGTCAAAAGGTCATGGCAGCTACAAGAGGTGACATTACAGGTGACATTTTTACCCGGACTCAAGCAGTAGCCGCAGAAAAAGCCTCCAAGAAACAGCTAGCTTCAGAAAAAGCTAGCGCCATTAGCCAGGAGCCAGAGGAATATGCCGAAAGCGCAGAGAGTTTGACGAGGTGAAGAAACACTCCATTGACCGAGGCATCTTTAGGGGATTCAAATACTCAAACTAGTTTAGGATTCTTCACCAAGGAGCCCTGCGACACTTCAAAACTCCCAAAGAGGCAAAACGTTTTTTGAAGGACAACCCTGGTCACTGAGAAATGGACCAATGACTAAAAGCGATTTACTGTTGTTACTAATGGAGGTAAGACAACATATAGCCGCCATCCAATGATCCACCCGCCCCGATAAATGTTGTTATAACCGTCTAAGTTATATTTTTCTTTTAGCTGAGAGTGGCATGGGCTCTATAGCATAACCTAGGCCTACTAAAGTTTCAGCCTACTTTGATTTCCCCTTTTTTAATATTAAGGACTTGCCCCAACACCTATTTGGTCCAAACGATTGGACCTATGACCTTTGGGGGAGGTATGTGTAGGCTGGGCTATTGATTTAAAAAAAAAAAATCATATATATATATGGTCTGGACGGAGATTAGGTTGTTACTCATTCAATGCGGGGCGGAGAGGATGAGGCATTTCTTTGGAGGGGAGACGGTGTGCACTGCTAACTGTTCCCGGTTTTCTTTTTTCTTCGGAACACAGAATTTAGACCGAGCGTGGGGGTAATCAATCCAACGGGATATGTCGAGTTGTTTGGGAACTCGGCTGGGGGGTTCAGAGACTGTTCTTTTATGTACACCATTTATTTTTATTTTATGTGATCGCAGCTGTAACTATTATCCACCTTTACACAGAGATGACTTGCACTAGAGTTCGATTACCGTTCGATGATGTTGACTAGTACCTTAAATATATTGACATGGAACTGCCATGGGCTAGGTCATGCAATAAAACGGAAAAAGATACTATGTGCTCTAAAAAAGGAAAAAGCAGACATTGCGCTATTACAAGAGACACACCTCTGTGATGCTGGACATGCCAAACTCCGCAGAGCTTGGGTGGGACAGGTGTATTTCTCATCTTTCAAATCAAACAGTAGAGGTACAGCCATACTTGTCCATAAGAATGTTCCATTCATAATTGACAAAAACATATCTGATCCGGAGGGGAGATTTAATCTGATAACTGGGTCACTGTATGGGCAACCAATTACTATCTTAAACATATACGCCCCTAACACAGACACTCCTGCCTTCATGTCAAAAATGGTAACCCTGTTCAATGAGCATTGTGTTTCCCTTAGAGTGCTGGCTGGAGATTTTAATTGTACCCTCAACCCAACCCTGGACAAATCATCTCAAGTCCCCACAACAAACCCTAGATCTGCAAAGATGTTGAACGAGCGAGTTCAAAGAGCTGGAAATTCAACACCTCCATGTTATCAAACAGAGCGTTACATACAGTGGTAACTACATGGATAAACAACTACACACAAGACAACAAAGACTCTCCTGTTTCTTCGGGCTACATTGTGGGATGCTGCCAAAACCACACTAAGAGGACATCTAGCACATAGGCTAGAACTTGAGAGGGAGCTGGAATGCTGTGAAAAAGTACATAAGCAATCCCCAGACAGCACCTCCTGGAGTCAACTTAAAGCAGCCAAAGCCAAACTGAACTTGGACTATACTCGGGAGATAAAAATAAAAAGTTTTCTTTACAAAACAGAAATACCATGAGTATAGCAATAGGCCTAGTAGATTGCTTGCTTACCAATTAAAAAAAAGAGCAGTCCGAGAGTTCTACAAAGCTTTTTGGCCCCAGATTTTTGCAAAAACTGAGCTCTTCCAGACTCTATGTACACAGCCCGCATTACAGTGTTGGTCAAAAAAGACAAGGACCCTCTATCCTGTTCATCCTTCCGGCCCATAAGCGTGTTGAATTTCGACTACAAAATAATTACCAAATTGCTTGCCAAAAGACTAAACACTCTTCTTCCCAAAATAATAAAAGCAGACCAAACTGGATTTATTAGAGACACGTACTCTTCTGATAACATTTGCCGTCTTTTTGATATTATTGATCAAGTAAACTCACAGAAGACCCCTGTCCTGCTGGCTTCACTGGATGCTGAGAAGGCGTTCGACAGGATGGAGTGGAGCTTTCTGTTCTCAGACTTAGAAAAGTTCAATATGGGCCCAAACTTTATTAAATGGATTAAGTCCCTATACGCTCATCCAAATGCCATGGTGACTACTAACGGTCTGAACTCTGGCAGATTCCCTTTGGGACGGGGCACAAGACAGGGGTGCCCGCTGTCCCCCCTGCTCTACTTGTTGGGGGCAGAGCGTCTGGCAGAGCTGATAAGGAGCAATCCAAGTATTATGGGTGTTTCTGCAGGTGGCCTGCAGCACAAGATTTCGCTCTATGCGGATGATGTCTTGCTCTACATATCCAACCCTGAGAAATCCCTCCCATTTTAGACACAATTGCTCAGTATGGCAAGTTTTCAGGATATAAGATAAATTTGAACAAATCCACTGTTTGCCCTCTCAATCTTACACTCACCAGCTATATGAAGACACTCTGCCCGTTCCAATGGAAGACACAGGGGTTTCAATACCTTGGGATCTTCGTAACACCAGATCTGAATTGCCTTTTCAAGGAGAATTATCTCCCACTCCTGGATCGAATCAAGAACGATCTCCAAACCTCGATCTCCCTCCCAATTAGCTTAGTCGGAAGAATTAATGTCATCCGTATGAACATCCTCCCTAGATTGAACTATTTATTTCAGATGCTCCCATGTTATCTCCCAGTTTCTTTTTTCAAAACAACCAACCAAAGCATCACCAAATTTATATGAGGCAATAAAAAACCTAGGATCCAGTTCTCCCCTCTATTGAAACCTGAATCTAAGGGTGGTCTTGCCCTTCCCTCCCTTCCTTCCTTCAATTGTACTACTGGTCTGCCCAAATCCGCAACATGTTAACATGGATCACAAACAGACAAGACTCAATGTGGATTCAGGTAGAAGCCCAATCCTGTGGTTCATTGCCCCTAAGCTCAATTATATTCATTAATAACTTTAGTGAAGTGGGCAACATAGCCAAAATCTTTGTGACTTATAGCACCCTACTAGCGTGGAGGGACTGCAAGAAATACCTGGGGCATCTCCTCCCAAATATGTTCTCACTCGCCTATAGTATGCAACCCAGATTTACCAAAAGCCCTGAGTGATGCCAACTTTAATCTTTGGCATACTCTAGGAATCAGGACCTTTTCAGACCTATTTCATCAGAAAACCACTACACTGAAATCCTTTCAAGAGCTCTGCAGTGAATTCAATGTGCCAAGATCCATTTTTTTTTTATATCTTCAAATTAGACACGTAATTTCCTAATTTACTTCCAAGAGGAGGTTTAGAGCTCAGCTGAATGAAGTTGAGATCCTTCTTGCTACAGCACAATCTATTAAAGGCAAAATCTCCTATATCTATAGACTCCTTTCTGAGAAAGGGGATTTCTCCTTTACTCCAATGAAAATAATCTGGGAAAAGGACCTTTGTCTGACTATCAGTGATGAGTTATGGGCGGAGGTTTGCGACAGGGTATACTGCTCCTCTACTAATGTAAAAATAAAAATAAAATAATCAAATTTTATTACACCCCAATGAGACTCCATAGAATGAAAACAGACATTTCTCCTAACTGTAAAAGATGTACCTCTGAAAGGGGAACCTATATGCATGTATTTTGGAGTTGTAGAGATATTGCCAGATTTTGGCAATTTATACATACTGCTGCAAAGGAAATACTAGATGTACAGTTTGATATGACCCCAAGTATCTATCTTCTTAATGCCCAGCAGGACTTTGTTCTTGATCCAGACAGAGAACATTTGTTTATGACAATCACATACTTTGCTAAGAAATGTATTCTTATATTGTGGGCTTCTAATTCTTCTCCTACATTTAAAATGTGGGATTGACCAGATTGTTGACTTTTTTCCTCTTGAAAAGCTCACTTATGACCTCCACAGGAGACAGACAAAGTTTGATAGACTCTGGTCCCCACTGCTGAACTATATTTCAAATTGGACAGAGTGAATGGGTTGATTAGGGAAATGAGCAGACTCATGTTGTGTAAGGTGCTGTAAAAATGAACTATTTGTTCATTGTCTCAGTTAAGGCTGGAAATAGCTAATAAGAACCTTGATAGTCCTGCAGCAAGGTTGTGTATTTAATATTTATATTAGTTTACTATATATTTTTTTATTTTTATTATTGTTAGTTATTTTAATTATTATAATTTTTATTTTTTTTGTCTGTCACATCTGTGAACGTGGAATGTGTTTTGTTAGTTGATTTAAAAACAAGAAAACATAATAAAACTTTAAATTGAAAAAAAAATTATATAATGTCTGTGAGTATAACAGAACTGATTTGGCAGGCAAAAACCAGAGGAAAATCCATCCGGAAAAATGTGATTCTGTGAGGTGCCTCTTTTCCCATTGACTCCAGTCTAAAGACTGAAACCCAGCTCCCAGGTTGAAGTACCTATGGCCTCCACTAGATGTCTTTAGACAAGGTTTCATGCGTTTATCTTGAAAAATAGAAGTGAGAAGTGGACTAAGGATGTCACTTTTCTCTTTGACGCACAGGACCGTGAGCAAAGTTATGTATGTTTTTAACCGTTTCTATGTCTTCTATATTGGACGAGTGGATGGTGGATTTCTGAACAAAACGCGCCAACCAAACGGAGCTTTATGGATATAAAGAGTGACTTTTTTGAACAAAAGGAACATTTATTGTGTTGCCATCAGAAGATCTTCAAAGCTAAGCAATTTATTTTATCGCTTTTTATGAGTTTTGTGACACCCTTGTTATGTTATGTTATCATGCTAATGCTGAAAATATGTGGGGTGCTGTCTTCAGACAATCAAATGTTCTGCTTTCGCCGTAAAGCCTTTTTGAAATCTAAGCTTTTGAACAGTGTGCAACATTTGTATTTTCATGAATGTTTTATATTACTACTTTTGTAATTTGAATTTGGCGCTCTGCATTTTTCCGGAAGTTGTCGCAGGTGGGGCGCCATCGCCCCACTGATCCTTAATTATCCCTAAGAGGTTAAATAAGCATTTCACTGTAAGGTCTACACCTTAACTTCCGGCGCCGACAGAGATGGCAGCCTCGCTTCATGTTCTCAGGAAACCATGCAGTATTTAGTTTTTTTTATGTATTACTTCTGACATTGTTACCCCGGGAAATATAAAGTTTTATTACATACAACTGGGAGGAAGTATTGGATATAACTTACCAACATTACGACCAGGAATACGACTTTCCCGAAGAGGATTCTCTGTTTGTTACCCCAACCAGGACAATAGACTGGATAGCACCCGGCGACTCAAAACAAAGGCGGCGCCGGAGAAGAGGGAAACGCGCCGGTCTTTTGGTCAAGCTACGTCGACGGGTGCATCGTGCACCTCTCCCGAGCATTTTAATCACCAATGTACAGTCTCTGGACAACAAAGTAGACGAAATCAGATCAAGGGTTGCCTTTCAGAGAGACATCCGAGACTGCAACGTTCTTTGCTTCACGGAAACATGGCTCACTCAGGACACATTATCTGAGTCGGTACAGCCACCTGGTTTCTCCACGCATCGCGCCGACAGAAACAAACATCTATCTGGTAAAAAGAAGGGCGGTTAACGAGACGTGGTGTGATCATAAAAACATACAGGAACTCAAGTCCTTTTTCAAGTCCGTTCTCTTTTGTTCCAAGAGAATTCTCCTCGATTATGATCACAGCCGTGTACATCCCCCCTCAAGCTGACACATCGATGGCACTGAAAGAAAATCATTGGACTCTATGTAAATTGGAAACCACATATCCTGAGGCTGCATTTATTGTGGCTGGGGATTTTAATAAGGCTAATTTGAAAACAAGGCTCCTGAAATTTTACCAGCATATCGAATGTGCCACCCGGGCTGGTAAAATCCTGGATCATTGTTATTCCAACTTCTGTGATGCATACAAGGCTATTCTCCGCCCTCCTTTCGGCAAGTCTGACCATGACTCCATTTTGTTGCTCCCAGCCTACAAACAGAAACTAAAACAGGAAACGCCCGTTCTCAGGTCTGTTCAACGCTGGTCCGACCAATCCGATTCCATGCTGCAAGATTGCTTCAAGCACGTGGACTGGGATATGTTCCGGATAGCATCTGACAACAACATTGATGTATACGCTGATTCGGTGAGCGAGTATATTAGCAAGTACATTGGTGATGTTGTACCCATAGCAAATATTAAAACCTTCCCCAACCAGAAACCGTGGATTGATGGCAGCATTCGCGCAAAACTGAAAGCGCAAACCACTGCTTTTAACCAGGGTAAGGCTACCGGAAACATGACTGAATACAAACAGTGTAGCTATTCCCTCCGCAAGGCAATCAAACAAGCTACGCGTCAATATAGAGACAAAGTAGAGTCACAATTCAACGGCTCAGACACAAGAGGAATGTGGCAGGGTCTACAGTCAATCACGGACTACAAAAAGAAAACCAGCCCCGTTGCGGACCATGACGTCCTGCTCCCAGACAAATACAGTGCCACCGACACGGCCTGCTACCAAAACCTGCGGGCTCTCCTTCACCGCAGCCAATGTGAGAAAAACATTTAAATGTGTTAACCCTCGCAAGGCTGCTGGCCCAGATGGCATCCCTGGCCATGTCCTCAGAGCATGCGCAGACCAGCTGGCTGGTGTGTTTACGGACATATTCAATCAGTCCCTATCCCAGTCTGCTGTTCCCACATGCTTCAAGAGGGCCACCATTGTTCCTGTTCCCAAGAAAGCTAAGGTAACTGAGCTAAATGACTATCGCCCCATAGCACTCACTTCCGTCATCATGAAGTGCTTTGAGAGATTAGTCAAGGATCAAGCTCGTTATTAAGCTCGAGACCTTAGGTCTCGACCAAGCCCTGTTCAACTGGGTCCTGGACTTCCTGACGNCAGGAGAGGGAGCACCCCCCTATCCACATCGAGGGGACAGTAGTGGAGAAGGTGGAAAGTTTTAAGTTCCTCGGCGTACACATCACGGACAAACTGAATTGGTCCACCCACACAGACAGCGTGGTGAAGAAGGCGCAACAGCGCCTCTTCAACCTCAGGAGGCTGAAGAAATTCGGCTTGTCACCAAAATCACTCACAAACTTTTACAGATGCACAATCGAGAGCATCCTGTCGGGCTGTATCACCGCCTGGTACGGCAACTGCTCCGCCCACAACCGTAAGGCTCTCCAGAGGGTAGTGAGGACTGCACAGCGCATCACCGGGGGTAAACTACCTGCCCTCCAGGACACCTACACCACCCGATGTCACAGAAAGGCCAAAAAGATCACCAAGGACAACAACCACCCGAGCCACTGCCTGTTCACCCCGCTATCATCCAGAAGGCGAGGTCAGTACAGGTGCATCAAAGCTGGGACCGAGAGACAGCTTATATCAAGGCCATCAGACTGTTAAACAGCCATCACTAACATTGAGTGGCTGCTGCCAACATACTGACTTAAATCTCTAGCCACTTTAAACAAAGGAATTGGATGTAACAATGTATCACTAGCCACTTTAAACAATTTTGTATATAATGTTTACGTATCCGACATACTCATATCAAATGTATACACTGTACTCTAAACCATCTATTGAATCTTGCCTATGCCGTTCGGCCATCGACCCAAATCTCTAGCCACTTTAATAATTATAATTGGATGAAATAATGTATCACTAGCCACTTTAAACAATGCCATTTATATAATGTTTATATATCCTACATTACTCATCTCATATATATATATATATATGTGTATATACTGTACTCCATACCATCTACTGCATCTTGCCTATGCCGGTCAGCCATCGCTCATCCATATATTTATATGTACTCGTATATATTTATACATACTCGTATTCATTCCTTTACTCTTGTGTGTATAAGGTAGTTGTGAATTTGTTAGATTACTTGTTAGATACTACTGCATGGTCGGAACTAGAAGCACAAGCATTTCGCTACACTCGCATTAACATCTGCTAACCATGTGTATGTGACAAATAAAATTTGATTTGTTGTATTCGGCGCATGTGACAAATAACATTTGATTTGATTTGATTTGTTGCCACACAGACCTCTAACTCAATCATCACGTTTGCAGACGACACAACAGTAATAGGCCTGATTACCAACAATGACGAGACGGCCTACAGGGAGGAGGTGAGGGCCCTGGCAGAGTGGTGCCAGGAAAATAACCTCTCCCTCAACGTCAACAAAATTAAGGAGCTGATCGTGGACGTCATGGAGAGCACGCCCCTATTCACATCAACAGGACCGCAGTAGATAAGGTGAAAAGCTTCAAGTTCCTCTGTGTACACATCATTGACAATCTGAAATGGCACACCCAGACAGACGAGGCCAAAAAGATAGTCAAGAAGATTCCCTACGAGAGCCACAGCCTGTTCACCTCGCTATCATCCAGAAAGCAAGCTCAGTACAGGTGCATCAAAGCTTGGACCGAGAGAATGAAAAACAGCTTCTATTTCAAGGCCATCAGACTGTTAAATAGCCATCATTTGCCGGCTACCACCCGGTTACTCAACCCAGCACCTTAGAGGCTGCTGCCCTATGTACATACACATGGAATCACTGGTCAATTTAAATGGAACACTATTCACTTTAATAATGTTTACATACTGCTTTACTCATTTCATATGTGTATACTGTATTCACCTGTATTTTATTCAATGCCACTCAGACATTGCTTAATTCCATTCTTTTACTTTTAGATGTGTGTATTGCTGCGAATTCTTTGATACTACTGCACTGTTGGAGCTAGGAACACAAGCATTTTACTACACCCGCAATAACATCTGCTAAATATGTGTTTGTGACCAATCATTTTGGGGGGGATTTGATGCCCCTAATGTTGTTCTTATTTGTTCAGAAGGTTCAGTGCGTATGTCACAAATACGTGTTTGTACCTGACCAGTTTGCACTGGGGGAGTATGTAGCATTCCCTGGATGGCAGGAGCACAGCAGCTTGCATTGAGAGGCTTAGGGGTTAGTTGGTATGATGGTTTAGTGAGGCAGCAGCAGTGGCTTTGCTGATCAAACTGGTGGTCTCCACAGCACCGGTGGTGACCGGACATTTTGGTCAGGACCTTCTTTCCTTTAACGACATTTCCACAGCAAAGCTGGTGGTCTTTATTGTAAAGCTCTGTGGAACAGGTAATAATGATTGATCAAGTGCTTTCAAGCGCTCCGGTCAAGTGTTACAAGGTTGACATTGTGAAAGATAGTAAGTGAACATAAGAGCCATGAGGTGCAGGTGGGAAATAAGCTGTCACAAGGACTTAGCATGAGAGAATTGGGAAACATCTCACAAACAGCTTTCGGAGTAGAATGACCTCTATGGTTAAACAACACCACCTCTTTCTATGCTTTTGGGAAGAATAAAAAAAACAACTACATAATCGATGACCTGATCTCGCTTACCTTTTCCACAACACTTGGAATTGGGTTGGGTCTTGATTAGGATCTGTGAGTCACAGCACTGCTGGTTGAGTGGATCATAGGCCCTAGAATCACAGCAATCGGACACAAGCTGGCTCACATTCAGAGTCAGCTGACCTGCAAGAAATGGTTGAATCACAGATAAACACATATCAAGCATATCAAAACAAAACTGAGGTGCTGAGAAAATAATGTTTTCACAGTCACCAGGTTTGAGTGAATAGATGCAGTGGGATACTGCTAGGAGACATCACTCTGTCTATCTCACCACCACAACAGGAATCCTTGGTGAGGTAGAAGGACCTGTTTCCACAGCAGGACTGCCCAGTCCCATTACGCCGTACTCCTTCACAGCAGGTGAACTCCAGAAAGTCAAATTTCAGCCTGTCGCAGAGGTGATATCTGGGAGTCCTGCAAGGCTCATCTTCATGTCTATAAGGCATTATGTGCAGCACATACACTATTAGAAAAACTGTGCTATCTAGAACCTTAAGCAGTTCTTTTGCTGTGCCCACATAAGAGAACCATTTGAAGGACCATTTTTGGTTCCAGGTAGAAACTTTGGATTCCATGTAGAACCCTTTCCACAGAGGGTTCTACATGAAACCCAAAGGGGATTAAAACTCCTTAGGGCTAGGGTCCCATTTTCTGAATTTTTGCCTGTCTGACATGCCCAAAGTAAAATGCCTGCCACTCAGGCCCAGAAACTAGGATATGCACATAATTAGTACTATTGGATGGGAAACACTCTGACGTTTCTAAAACTGTTAAAATAATGTCTGTGAGTATAACAGAACTGATATAGCAGGCAAAAACCCGATGAATTTCTGTCCAGAAATATTTTTTTGTTGTTGACCTTTTCTTAGTTTGAATGCCTGTTTATTGAATTTTCAGGGAAATAGGACCCAGGTTGCAGTACCTATGGCTTCCACTAGATGTCAACAGTCTCTGGACAGTGTTTGAAGCGTTTCTAGTGGAAGAGAGCCGAAAGGAAGACTATTTGGTATGACAAGGCAGGAAATCCTTTCTGTCTAGTGCGCGAGAGACCCGGGAGCGCGCACCTCGGTATTTACCTTTTCTATCGTATAGGTTATTATCCGAGTGAAATATAATAGCCAATATAGATAAATGGATACCTAAGGATAAATTATAAATGATGTTTGATTTGTTTGGGAAAAGTTGATAGGTATAATTTGAACGCTTTCTCTTCACTGTACAACGGGCGAGTAGACTGGGAATGCTTGGTGGATTATCTGAACATTACGCGCCAACTAAACAGAGATTTATGGATATAATAAATGACTTTTTCTAACAAAAGAACCATGGATTGTCTTGGTTGGACACTTAGGATGCCCTCAGCAGAAGATCATCAAAAGGTAAGCGATTTATTTTAGCTCTTATATGCGTTTTGTGAGACCCGCGCTGGATATGAATTTATGCTAATGAGGAAAATTTGAGAGGTGCTACCCTCAAACAATCAAATGTTGTGTTTTCGCTATAAAGCCTTTTTGAAATCTGACAACGCTGTGATATTAACAAGACTCTAATCTTTGCAACCATATGCAACACTTGTATATCCATGAATGTTAAATATTACAAATTTTTATTTTGAATTTGCCGCGCTCTGTTTGCTCCGAAAACGAACCTGCTCACGGGATTGGGTCCCTAAGAGGTTTTAAGAAAGGTAGTAGGATGAAGTTGCCCCTAAACCGAAGCACTGCCGCAACGCGTTATATTGTTTAGGGACGGCTGCTGCAGGAGTGAACTCCTCTGTAGGCGGCTCACAGAGAACGTCGGAGAGGATGTAATGTTTTTGATTATAGGCCATGTTAATATTTTTTCACATCTTGATAACTCTTTTTTTTCTTTACAAAATAAATCTGAGCCGCATGCGATTGAACAAGTCACAGGAAGCATGAGCTGCATTCATTCATACATAAGAACAGAATATTGTATATAGGCCTATAGCCTACAGAAATTGCTTCACCCTATGTCCTAAAATAAATGAGTTCATATCGGCAGAATATTGTATAAAATATTTGGATGGTTAAAGGCTGATATGTGGTCGTTTCAATTAAAACACTATGTAACATGGCTATAGAATTGGAAACATTGTTATTTTAGTGTGTGCAGAACAGCTGGCAGGGAAACTCTTTAAACCAGCCTATTTAGACTTACTTATGCCTAGGTCTAGCGCTCAGCATATGTGGGCGAAAACATTTTGAAAACTTCAAAAATCTTGAATTGAAATTGACTCAAAAATACAAAAGACATATGGAGTACCAGACAAAAGTTTGGACACACCTACTCATTCCAAGGCTTTTCTTTATTTTTACTATTTTCTACATTGTATAATAACATCAAAACTATTAAATAGCACATGAAATCATGTAGTAACCAAAAAAGTGTTAAACAAATCAAAATATATTTTATATTTGAGATTCTTCAAGTAGCCACCCTTTGCCTTGATGACAGCTTTGCACACTCTTGGCATTCTCTCAACCAGCTTCATGAGATAGTAACCTGGAATGCTTTTAAATTAACAGGTGTGCCTTGTTAAAAGTTAATTTGTGGAATTTATTTCCTTCTTAATTATTTTGAGCCAATCAGTTGTGTTGAGACAAGGTAGGGGTGGTATACAGAAGATAGCCCTATTTGGTAAAAGACCAAGTCCATATTATGGCAAGAACAGCTCAAATAAGCAAAGATAAATTACATTCCATCATTTCTTTAAGACATGAAGGTTAGTCAATCCGGAAAATGTCAAGAACTTTGAAAGTTTCTTAAAGTGCAGTTGCAAAAACCATCAGGCCCTATGATGACACTGGCTCTCATGAGGACCACCACAGGAAAGGAAGACCCAGAGTTACCTCTGCTGCAGAGAATAAGTTCATTAGATTTAACTGCACCTCAGATTGCAGCCCAAATAAATGGTTCACAGAGTTCAAGTAACAGACACATCTCAACATCCACTGTTCAGAGGAGACTGTGTGAATCAGGCCTTTGTGGTAGAATTTCTGCAGAAGAAAACACTACTAAAGGACACCAATAAGAAGATTAGACGTTTTGGGGCCAAAAACACAGCAATGGACATTAGACCAGTGTAAATTTATCCTTTGATCTGATGAGCCCAAATTTGAGATTTTTGGTTCCAACCGCCGTGTCTTTGTGAGACGCAGAGTAGGTTAACGGATGATCTCCATGTGTGGTTCCCACCATGAAGCATGGAGGAAGAGGTGCCATGCTGTGGGGGCGCTTTGCTGGTGACACTGTCAGTGATTTATTTAGAATTCAAGGCACACTTAACCAGCATGGCTACCACAGAATTCTGCAGCGATACACCATCCCATCTGGTTTACGCTTAGTGAGACTTGTTTTTCAACAGGACAATGACCCAACACACCTCCAGGCTGTGTAAGGGCTATTGGACCAAGAAGGAGAGTGATGGAGTGCTGCATCAGATGACCTGGCTTCCACAATCATATGACCTTAACCCAATTGAGATGGTTTGGGATGAGTTGGACCGCAAAGTGAAGGAAAAGCAGCCAACAAGTGCTCAGCATATGTGGGAACTCCTTCAAGACTGTTGGAAAAGCATTCCAGGTGAAGCTGGTTGAGAGAATGCCAAGCGTGTGCAAAGCTGTCACGAAGGCCAAGGGTGGCTACTAACTATAAAATTATATTCTGACACTTTTTTGTTTACTACATGATTCCATATGTGTTTTTTCATAGTTTTGATGCCTTCACTACTTTTCTACATTGTAGAAAATAGTAAAAATAAAGAAAAACCCTTGATTGAGTAGGTGTGTCCAAATTTTTGACTGGTACTGTACATAATAAAAACAATTTAGCAAATTAACACTGGAGTGATAGATGTGCAGATGATGATGTGCAAGTAGAAGTACTGGTGTGCAAAAGAGCAGAAAAGTAAATAAAAACAATATGGGGATGAGGTAGGTAGATTGGATGGGCTAATTACAGATGGGCTATGTACATCTGCAGCGATCGGTTAGCTGGTCAGATAGCTGATGTATAAAGTTAGTGAGGGAAATATAAGTCTCCAGCTTCAG
The DNA here is from genome assembly GCA_003317085.1 of Hucho hucho. Lineage (NCBI taxonomy): Eukaryota > Metazoa > Chordata > Actinopteri > Salmoniformes > Salmonidae > Hucho > Hucho hucho. The sequence goes on along the minus strand of QNTS01000032.1, from coordinate 959,562 downwards.
CGATTTTTGCCATTCATTCCAGTCATTGGCAGCAGAGAACTGGAAGGAAAGGCGGCCAAAGTAGGTGTTGGCTTTGGGGATGACCAGTGAGATATGCCTGCTGGAGCGCGTGCTACGGGTGGGTGTTGTTATCGTGACCAGTGAGCTGAGATAAGGCGGAGCTTTACCTAGCATAGACTTATAGATGACCTTGAGCCAGTGGGTCTGGCGACGAATATGTAGCGAGGGCCAGCCGACTAGAGCATACAGGTCGCAGTGGTGGGTGGTATATGGGACTTTGGTGACAAAACTGATGGCACTGTGATAGACTGCATCCAGTTTTCTGAGTAGAGTGTTGGAGGCTATTTTGTAAATGACATCGCCGAAGTCGAGGATCGGTAGGATAGTCAGTTTTACGAGGGTATGTTTGGCGGCGTGAGTGAGTGAAGGATGTTTTTTTTGCGAAATAGGAACCCGATTCTAGATTTAATTTTGGATTGGAGATGTTTAATATGAGTCTGGAAGGAGAGTTTACAGTCTAGCCAGACACCTAGGTATTTGTAGTTGTCCACATATTCTAAGTCATAACCGTCCAGAGTAGTGATGCTAGTCGGGCAGGTGGGTGCGGGCAGCGAACGGTTGAAAAGCATGCATTTAGTTTTACTAGCGTTGAAGAGCAGTTGGAGGCCACGGAGGGAGTGTTGTATGCATTGAAGCTTGTTTGGAGGTTTGTTAACACAGTGTCCAAAGAAGGGCCAGATGTATACAGAATGGTGTCGTCTGCGTAGAGGTCGATCAGGGAATCACCCGCAGCAAGAGCAACATCGTTGACATATACAGAGAAAAGAGTCGGCCCGAGAATTGAACCCTGTGGTACCCCCATAGACTGCCAGAGGTCCGGACAACAGGCCCTCCGATTTGACACACTGAACTCTGTCTGAGAAGTATTTGATGAACCAGGCGAGGCAGTCATTTGAGAAACCAAGGCTGTTGAGTCTGCCGATAAGAATGCTGTGATTGACAGAGTCGAAAGCCTTGGCCAGGTCAATGAAGATGGCTGCACAGTACTGTCTTTTATCAGTGGTATGATATGATATCGTTTAGTACCTTGAGCGTGGCGGAGGTGCACCCGTGACCAGCTCAGAAACCAGATTGCACAGCGGAGAAGGTACGGTGGGATTCGAAATGGTCAGTGATCTGTTTATTAACTTGACTTTCGAAGACTTTAGAAAGGCAGGCCAGGATGGATATAGGTCTATGACAGTTTAAAGAGGGGGATGACCAGCAGCAGCTTTCCAATCTTTAGGGATCTTGGACGATATGAAAGAGAGGTTGAACAGACTCGTAATAGGGGTTGCAACAATGGCGGCAGATAATTTTAGAAAGAGAGGGTCCAGATTGTCTAGCCCAGCTGATTTGTACGGGTCCAGGTTTTGCCGCTCTTTCAGGACATCTGCTATCTGGATTTGGGTGAAGGAGAAGCTGGGGAGGCTTGGGCAAGTAGCTATGGGGGGTGCGGAGCTGTTGGCCAGTGTTGGGGTAGCCAGCGCCTACTGGGGAACAGTGGGTTAACTGCCTTGTTCAGGGGCAGAACAACATATTTTACCTTGTCAGCTCGGGGATTCCATCCAGCAACCTTTCGGTTACTTTCCCAACACTCTAACCACTAGGCTACCTGCCACCCCGAAATATTAAACAACCCAGACTGCACAATAATTTATAAAAAAATTTTTTACGGATTGCCAGGAACACACTCCAACACTGACATAATTTACAAGCAAAGCATTTATATTTAGTGAGCCACCAGATCTGAGGCAGTAGGACGACCAGGGATGTTCTCTTGATAAGAATATGAATTGGACCATTTTCCTGTCCTGCTAAGCATTCAAAATGTAACGAGTACTTTTGGGTGTCAAGGAAAATGTATGGTGTAAAAAGTACATTCTTTTCTTTAGGAATGTAGTGGAGTAAAAGTAAAAGTTGTAAAAAAATATAAATGGTAAAGTAAAATACAGATACCCAAAAAAACGACTTAAGTAGTACTTTAAATAATTTTTACTTAAGTACTTTACACTACTGATGATGATGGTGGTGGTGAGAACCCCAGAAACAAATTGACTGTAGTCACCTTAATCATAGGCTATAGGTACATTGTGTCTCTAAAAACAGAGTGTTTAGATTTCTATAGTCACGTAACAAGGAGTATTTTTTTGATTGAGACCTCCAAACGTTGACCTTTTACCATAGGGAAGAGAAAATATTTGTAAAAAAAATTAAGGAGATGGGTGGTGGTACTTGGATTATTATTTTTTGCAGGGGTAGTACTATTTCGAGAGAAAAGTGGCAATATTTAGAGAATAAAGTTGCAATATTTCAAGAATAAAGTCGTAATGTTTCGAGAATAAACTTGAAACTAAATTTTGAGATGTAAGCATTTTGAGAATGAAAAGTGGCAGAGCTAGAGCGGTGTTTGTCAGACCATGAGACATCCCTAAATTATGTCTAGATCACAGATACAGTGTTTTTGCGCAAAATGTTATGCAGCATCATCTGGATATGTGTGCAACAAAAGTTAAACATTCACCTTCTGCTACCCTTTCTGTCAAGCCCTGGACACATACAGTTTGACACAAATGTTAGATAAATCCAATGTATGCACCACACAGAATGCACTGCTACTGCCTCGGCATGTCCCCCCCGTCCCCAGTGAAAGTTGCGCCACTGCTACAAACTATTATGACCACTCTATCGAAAGGGGAGACTCTTAGTTGTGTCATGGGACTCATATGAAGGTAACAGGTAGTTTTGTGCCTACCCAAAAAAAGAGTTAAAAAAAATGATATTTCCTGAGCTTTCTTATATCTTAAAATAGGACAGACACTTCAAAACCTTGTTACTTGTTATTTATTTTGTGACTGTCTTTTTCGCCATTTATGAATGTGTTATTCAGTTTCTAGGGGCTATAGTAGTAAAGGCCAAATAAAAAATTTGATCAAATAATTTTTTATACCTAAAGGTGTCATAAAATTCCTAATCAAATAGCTAAATTATCCATGGTATGACCATTTAAAAATTATTCCATATGTCAGTTTAGAACCCCCCCTCCCACCCATACTAACTGTGAAAAAATATATATGTATAATCCAAGTACCACCAACCATCACTGCTTATTTTCACTTGGCCCTACTCTTCCGTAAAATTTGATATGCTATAGCAGCGGTCCCCAACCACCGGGCACATTTGCTACCGGGCCGCACGGAAAGGAAAATAATTTATTTAAAAAAACATTTAATCTGTAAAATAAAATTATAATTATATACAATTATAGGCTATTTGTGCAGTAACTACACTGAACTTGGTGCAGTCTGTTGGTCCTTTTCTCATCACTCTAATATCTCTGTCACGCCCACAACAGTTTACAGATTTTGAACTTGAGTAATGTGTGCACCGCGATGTCTGCGTGAGCTAGCAACGTTAGCTGACATGAATAAAAACAATCAAACGTCGCTGGAGAGCTTCTTTGGAAGGGGTAAGGGTTCTAAAAGGCCCAATGACGATGTTGTTAATGCAGAGGCAGCAGAGCCCAAGACTGCAAAAAAAGAAAGCCTCATTCAATAGAAAATATGATGAGTCCTACCTAGAATATGGCCTTATTGCGACAGGTGACTCACGTGCTCCAAGCCCACCGTGCGTAGTATGTGGAGATAGGCTATCTAACGAGTCAATGGAGCCCTCAAAACCTGTTGAATTCTTTGAGGGAAGAAAACGTGAACAAGAAGGACAGAAGCAAGTCTTGAAAGCCACCGCATCAACAAACGTGGCTGCACTGAGAGTGTCATACTTAGTGGCTAGCCATGTTGGTAAGGCCAAGAAGCCTTTCACTATTGGCGAAGAGTTGATTCTACCTGCTGCTAAGGACATTTGCCGTGAACTCTTAGGAGAGGCTGCAGCTAAAAAGATAGCACAGGTTCCTCTTTTGGCTACCACCGTCGCTAGGCGAATTGATGAAATAGCGAAGGACGTTGAGGCACAATTGTTAGAGGCTTAACGAGTCACCGTGGTACGCAATCCAAGTTGACAAATCTACTGATGTCGACAACAAGGCAATGTGGCAATATATATATATACACACACACACACACACACACACACACACACACACACACACACATATATATATATA
>QNTS01000032.1:928954-953299 GCA_003317085.1 Hucho hucho | reverse complement strand
AAAGAACACCATACCTACTGTGAAGCATGGGGGTGGAAACATCATGCTTTGGGGCTGTTTTTCTGCAAAGGGACCAGGACGACTGATCCGTGTAAAGGAAAGAATGAATGGGGCCATGTATCGTGAGATTTTGAGTGAAAACCTCCTTCCATCAGCAAGTGCATTGAAGATGAAACGTGGCTGGGTCTTTCAGCATGACAATAATCCCAAACACACCGCCCGGGCAACGAAGGAGTGGCTTCGTAAGAAGCATTTCAAGGTCCTGGAGTGGCCTAGCCAGTCTCCAGATCTCAACCCCATAGAAAATCTTTAGAGGGAGTTGAAAGTCTGTGTTGCCCAGCGACAGCCCCAAAACATCACTGCTCTAGAGGAGATCTGCATGGAGGAATGGGCCAAAATACCAGCAACAGTGTGTGAAAACCTTGTGAAGACTTACAGAAAACGTTTGACCTCTGTCATTGCCAACAAAGGGTATATAACAAAGTATTGAGATAAACGTTTGTTATTGACCAAATACTTATTTTCCACCATAATTTGCAAATAAATTCATTAAAAATCCTACAATGTGATTTTCTGGATTTTTTTTCCTCATTTTGTCTGTCATAGTTGAAGTGTACCTATGATGAAAATTACAGGCCTCTCTCATCTTTTTAAGTAAGAGAACTTGCACAATTGGTGGCTGACTAAATACTTTTTTTCCCCACTGTATATGTATGTATGTGTAATTCTGTGTGATTATTTCGGTATTTAGTAAATAAACAACTAAGCCAATTTGTGTATTGCTGATTCAACTTGTTAGCCAGGGTTCGTGCAGATAACCAAGTACTTTACGACCATCAGAATGAGACTGAATAAGGTGATGATTAATAATTGACTGCTATTGATATTAAAGATCTTCAGGTCTTGAATAGAGTGGATTCGGGAGTTAATCGCTCTATATAAATGAATGCTTCCGTGGTCCCCCAGGTTATTAATGTTTTATTTGTTGCATGGTTTAATTCAATCACGTTAGGTAATTGATTTGATAAAATAGTCAGACACGACATTGGGCTACGCCGAGGTGGAGTACCTGGGCTATCAAATCGGGCAGGGAAATGTGAAGCCCCAAGAAAAATTATCGCTGCAATTAGGTAATGGCCGGTCCCCCGAACCAAAAGGCAGTTTACATTGTTCCTGGGGTTAGCAGGCTACTACAGTCAATTTGTACCTAACTATTCCGCAATAGCTTCTTCCCTCACAAACATAACGAAGGCACGCCTACGCCAGAGAGTGTGATGGACAGAGGACACAGATGCGGCATTCCAGGCCCTGAAGGACGTGCTATGTTTGCACCCAGTACTCGACACCCCAGACTTCTCAAAAAACCTCATGGTCCAGACAGATGCGTCTGACACAGAGGTAGGGGCCGTCTTGTCCTAAGAGCAGGAAGGTGAGGAGCACCCCATCATGTATGTCAGCAGGAAGCTCCTCCCGAGGTAGAAGAAGTAATCGAATGTCGAGAAGGAGTGCCTCGCCGTGAAGTATTACCTCCTCGGGAGGAAGTTCACCCTGATCACTGACCATGTCCCCCTTGTGTGGATGGCAATAGGTTAGGACAGGGGGAGGTACGTGCCGTGACGTTAGCTCCCTCTGCTGGGAGTACACATGCTGGGCACCCTGATACTGAAGTAGCCCCAAGTAGAGATAATTAGGGGAGAGTGCCAACCAGCCGTGCAGGCCACATAAAGGGAGCACCGTGGCACACTGCGAGGGATAACCGAGAAACAGACACGGAGCAGAATCTGAGAAGAAGGACTGAGTCAAACCTAAGTTATTTTGTTGTTATGTTTATTTTGTTGCCTAGTAAAGTCGTGTTTTCTGATCTAAGGTCAGTTTTAGGCAACTTCTACACAGAGCATGGATGAGGGAATTATATACTCACTATATACTCACTATACTCACCTGACACAGAAATCCCTAACATGGGCAGAGACTGGGAGTCCAAAACGATTGACCTGCCCTGTGTGATGGAGCAATAGGAACATCCACATATTAAGACAATGTCCTGGCTACGTGTTCTGTGAGAAGCTCTAACGCTAACTGAAAAATGTCCTATGCAAAGTATTGTCAGTTACAATTTTTTAAAATAAAGAATTTAATCATTAATTGTTTCAATTCAGAAATTAAACCCACAATTCCTTTAACCATGTATTACAAAATAGAATACAATACATTTGGTCTTGGCGTTAGGCTCCTTCAGGAGAGCTCATTGTCTGAGCAATGAGTCAATTATTACCCTTATTAATCAACTTCAGGCAGTGAGCGAGATATATACCAATCCCTCTGACAGGAAAAAAAGCAGAACCAAACAGATGGAGGCAGGGCTGGTGGGAAACAAACAATGCATAGGGGTTGGCAGATATGTTACTGCAGCAATATAAGCAGCAAGAAAAGCCTATCGCATAGCTTAGTGCAACAGCAATGCAGGAGAAGAGCATGTGTGAGCAGAAATGGTCAACTTAAATAGACCACAATAGTAAGGTAGGAAGAATTTGATTCCGATTGGTGTAATCTGACCTTCCTGTTGAGAGGAAGTACCTGGGCTATCAAATCGGGCAGAGAAATGTGAAGCCCCAAGAAAAATAACCACTGCAATTAGGTAATGGCCAGTCCCCCGGAGCTCTATAAAACCACACAGCCACTATGCTCGAGAAGGCCATACTGTTTACCTTAATGATGACTCAAAATAATTTCACAAATGTTTTATCTAGATTGCAGAGATATCCATAAACCAAAATCTATGCATTCCTGGTTGAGATTTGTTTTCAGCAGGCATATCAGGGAGGTAAGGTACATGATGCACAAACTCTCAAGTCCAAACCACAGAGAAAGAATTGACCAATAAATGTTGCTATTGCTTACTGTAAAAGAAGAGGAGCCCGCATTACAACATACCGTACACACATCAACCTGAGACGCAGAGTAGCAGCCCACACAGCTAGCCCCATTTTATTCATGCAAACAGATGCAAGACATGATAGTGCTTTCCACTTACCCCGTGCGCTGTAGCAGGGTAGAGCCAGAAGAACTGCACAAATGAAACAAACAAATGTTAAGAAAAGTAAGTACAGAGATTGTACAGACAAATTCTAATGAATGTGCAGAGTTTGATTGGGATGGTCACATACCAAACATCAGTAGAGGAGTATTCATGGTGACTCTTCCCATAAAGCAGTCTCATTCTACAATGAAAGACTAATACGTACCTCAGCTACACCTAGAAGATGTCACGCCTTGGCGCTTCCCCTCCCTGGCGCTCAAGGGCGCCAGGCTGTCTATCATTACACATCATTGCTTTAACCCTTGTTGTTTTAATGGTCAAAAACGACCCACCACTATGTTAAACAGCAGAGAAAATGCCCGAAATTTTCTTTTTTTTACTTGAAATTTGTTGACTTTTCCTAGATTGACCCCAACATTAGAAAAAGTGAAACAACCTGGCAGTTATAAAATCATTCACACACACAATGAGAAATTTAGATTGTGTGCTACTGATTGAACTCAGACAAAACTAAAACTTTCTTGTGCAAGTGCAGCACGACCCCACACAGACAAATAAAAAAACAGACAATTTTCTTTTTATCTGACTAAATAAACATTTCTTGAAAGCATTGTGTACTAATGGGGAATGCAGTCAGAGGCTATAAAGGTGCTGCAGATGACAGTCCCCCCAGTTCTCTCTTTGTTGAAGCCATGAGAGCACGTTTCAGTGCCCAACAGGTCGTAGATCAGATTTTTTCAGATGTCCAGGAGGAACAGGAGAACAATGATTTAGAAGAGGAGGTATCTGAAGAAGAAGATGGGAAAGAATACAACCCAGAGTACGATGCATCATCTTCAGATGAAGAATAAATCCCCCAAGCTGAAAGAGAGACATTTTTGTCAAAGAACAGCAAAATAACATGGTCCTTGTCACCATACGACAACCAGGGCAGGATGACAGCACAACATGTCATGAGGATGAACCCAGGGCCCACAAGACATGCAGTTGCTCATGCCCAGGACATCGCCTCAACATTCTACATATTAATCTCATCAGCCGGCGAAAAATCATCCTGGAGATGATAAATTTGGAGGGTTTCCGTAAATATGGAAACTGGAAAAGGATGGATGAGATAGACCTGCATGCCTACATAGGGCTGCTAATCTTATAGGGTGTGTATAGGTCCCGAGGTGAGACTACATGTAGTCTCTGGGATGCAGAGAGTGGAAGGGCCATTTTCCATGCCACGATGCCACTGAAAGTCTTTCACACTTTCTCAAGAATGCTACGATATCAAGACGCGTGAGAGACAAACTGGCGGCCAAAGGAAAGGTCTGGGAGAAGTGGGTGGAGCGTCTGCCATACCTCTACAACACTGGGCCTGAAGTAACAGTGGATGAGCAACTGGTTCCATTCAGAGGTAAATTTTTGTAATGTAAGTGATTTTCACTGTTAATTTTATTATGTATTGCTGTAATATCATTGATTTATGTGATTGTTTTCTGTGACGCTGATACTAATTACTGATAGTAATCTCTTTTGTCAAAAGGTCGCTGTCATGTCCGGCTATATATGCCCAGCAAGAGAGCAAAGTATGGCATCAAGATATGGGTGGCCTGTGACGCACAATCCAGCTACGCTTGGAAGATGCAAGTCTACACAGGGAAGCCGACCAGTGGAGGCCCAGAGAAGAACCTGGGGATGCGGGTTGTGCTTGATGTGACAGATGGACTGAGGGGGCACAATGTCACGTGTGACAATATCTTCACCTCTTAAGAACTCAGCCAGCAGCTCCTGAAGAGGAAGATCACCATGGTGGCACAGTTAGAAAGAACAAGCCTGAGCTCCCCCTTGCACTCCTCGCAACAAGGGGGAGAGAGGCCTTCTCATCAAAGTTTGCCTTCACCCCCACCACCACTCTAGTTTCTTAACCCCCAAAGAGGAATAAGAATGTGGTCCTCCTGAGCACACTGAACAAAACGGCTGAGATCAGTGACCGTGAGGACAGGAAGCCAGCCATCATCCTGGACTACAGCCACAACAAAGGAGGTGTGGATAACCTGGACAACCCCACACATTCAAAGAAGGGAGCGCCTCCCCCGCACAGCAGCCTCTGCAGAGCTTGTTAAAGCTGTTCATGGGGCTGAATCTTGTCCTGATCCACCTGAGGCTGCAGCTGGGGCAGGCAAGAGGAGGAGATGCCAATTCTGTCCCCCAAATAAGGACTGTAAAACAAATACTATGTGCTGCACATGTGAGAAATACATCTGCAAAGTCCATGCACACACACTTGCATACTGTCCTACATGTGCTAATTAGAGTTGATTTATGTTCTTCACGTTTTTGTTTTGTATTTATCTTATTTTATTCTTATTTATTGCTCCTGTTTATACCTTGTGGGTGAGGGCAATGGTTCAAAAAAATGGGAGAAGACTAGTATTTTGTAGTTGAATTCCTCATTGTACAGTATATACGAATATATCACTATGTTGCCAAAAAAGTTCAAGACTGTTACTGTTTCCCTTCAATAAATATACTTTCTTATGCTATACAAGTTCTATCTATCTCTTGCAAAAAATATATGTTTATGTCACGGATCCCTCTGGAACTGTCATTGCGCACACCTGGCCCCAAATGGCAATCATTAGTGTTTGTATATATGTGCCCTTTGGTTCTCCATTGGGCTGTCGATTATTGTTCTACGTGACTGGTCTGTCCGGCACCGCCGCAACTTCAGCAGCTGCATCGGGTCCGTATCGATCCCCACTGCGTTCCTGTGATTGTCCTCGAGGCGGGTGTCGTTGCGCTGCTGGAGCAGCGCGTCAAAGGGTGGGGGGGGGTTACTGTCACGGATCCCTCCGAAACTGTCATTGTGCACACCTGGCCCCAATTGGCAATCATTAGTGTTTGTTTGTATATATGTGCCCTTTGGTTCTCCATTGGGCTGTCAATTATTGTTCTATGTCTGTTGGTGCATGTGAGTACCTGTGCTGTGTTTTGGCTTTCGTGCCATGTTGGATTGCGCAGATGATTCCGGGCCTCGTCCTGTGTTTTGGTCATTGTGGGCGTTTGTATTTATTTCAGGTACTTCCTTGCTATTTTGTTTTGGGTTTCAACCCTGTGTTTTTGTTACGTGTTGTTTTCATTTTCGTCCCCGTGCCTTTACACGGCACGCTGCAATGTGGGCAAATAAAAACCTGCGCTTGTCTCCCGGCCCTTTATACCAACGTGACAGTTTACACCTGTGCAGTACCTTTAGCAATATTAACAATAATACACCTCTACATTAGTAAAGAAAACAATTATGACAGGTGTGTTGTAATACAAACGAGTGGTGTCCACTGATTTAAATGCAGTCTTTCTGCATTGTGAAGAGGGAAAACCCAGATATTCACTAAGTTTGATGAATGACAGGTTGTTTCTTAATGCAAAATAGATTTGGGGTATAAAATTCAGTTAAACTGCTATATTTTAGGGGTTTAGTGAAGGCGGTAATTTTTTTTACCCTTAGGACAAGGGGAGTATACAGAATGTTAAGACTACACAAGGGTTAATAATTTAATCATTTGCCACATGGGCCTGCAATCATTCACTTTGAACTGGACTGTGTGTTTACAGGCAGTTGCAATAGCACGACTTTAGATCATTAGAACGCATTTGCCAAAAGCTACAAGATACACCAGAATTGATTTCTGCAAATATGTAAACACCACGGGAGTCCTCTTCCATTTGGGAACTTTACAGTCCTATTGATCAAACAATCATAAAAAGGTAGGCTCTCTTTCCCTCAGTTACGCACATCAACAACAAGATCAGCAACTAATGCTAGCCAGAGCTAGATGAGCTAAAATCTAACGAATGAACATTAGATAAACCCTCTTAAACATTTTCAGCTAGTTGGCAGTCAAAATTATTGCACTAATAAACGATGGGGAATTGTAGCCTCCTCATGGGCAACCTCACAACACTAAATTAAGCCTGTTTTGCATGATATTTTGGCATGCATACTTGACATCAGTTTGCAAACAATGTAAAAAAATGTATGAGTTAATAAAGCCGCATACAAATATGGTCTCTTTTTGCTTTCTTGAGTAAGGCAGCTCCAAAATGCAGGTGTTTCAGCCTAGCTCAGTTCTTTCTGTGGTGGTGTGGCAGCCAGCAGAAAATACGGAGCCTAGGGGGTTGGTAATGGTCTCCAGTTGCTCCGTGATTGGCTCACTGTTCTGTCACTCATGGGGACACTCGTTCACTGCAAAATTGACCGGGAGAGCTCGAAAATTCAAGCCCATTGGGTGCTGCCATAAGAGTTACATTAGAAGTGCCCATCCAAGAAGGCTCAAGGTCATTGGCCACAGATAAAATTACGTCATATCACATATCTACCGTAGCTTTGATTGGAATGAACATGTCAACGTCATACTTTCTAAATCTTAGCTAGCAAGCTAGACAAGCAGTCATCATCATGAATCAAGTCGACAATCTACTGGCAAATACTTCTCAATCCTTGTCATAATGAAGAAAAATTATGGATAAACCGTATCGGTGCTCATTGGCCATTGGACATAAACATTACACAACAAGTTGGAAATTGCAAATTCAACAAGGAGTCGTTTGGAAGGAATCAGTGAGCAAGCGTTACAAAGCAATCACCAGCTATACTTTTTTCAAAGGCAGTAAATGAATCTGAATGATCTGTTTCAGACATGGCTCCACTGATAGCCAGGTGTAGCAGAGGTAAGGATTCACTCCATGGTGCTGAAAAGAAAGTTCTGCTGTTGGGTCAGCTTTATGTAGGCCCTTGTGGGCACTGTTTGTCACGGTTATAGTGCAATTAATGTATTATTTTGTGTTGTGGCTTTGCTGGCATGAATAAAAAATAATATGTTTGCCCCACTAAGATGTACATGGTAAAATCACCACTGATAATAGATATTAAGACTGTTAAGATACTAAACTCAGCAAAAAAAGAAACGTCAGGACCCTGTCTTTAAAAGATAAAAATTATAATAACTTCACACATCTTCAATGTAAAGGGTTAAAACACTGTTTCCCATGCTTGTTCAATGAACCATAAACAATGAATGAACATGCACCTGTGGAACGGTCGTTAAGACACTAACAGCTTATAGACGGTAGGCAATTAAGGTCACAGTTATGAAAACTTAGGACACTAAAGAGGCCTTTCTACTGACTGAAAAACACCAAAAGAAAGATGCCCAGGGTCGCTGCTCATCTGTGTGAATGTGCCTTAGGCATGCTGCAAGGAGACAAGAGGACTGCAGATGTGGCCAGGGCAATAAATTGCAATGTCTGTACTGTGAGACGCCTAAGACAGCGCTACAGGGAGACAGCTGGTCATCCTCGCAGTGGCAGACCACGTGTAACAACACCTGCACAGGATCGGTACATCCAAACATCACACCTGCGGGTCAGGTACAGGATGGCAACAACAACTGTCCGAGTTACACCAGGAACGCACAATCCCTCCATCAGTGCTCAGATGATCCGCAATAAGCTGAGAGAGGCTGGACTGAGGGCTTGTAGGCCTGTTGTAAGGCAGGTCCTCACCAGACATCAACGGCAACAACTTCGCCTATGGGCACAAACCCATCGTCGCTGGACCAGACAGGACTGGCAAAAAGTGCTCTTCACTGATGAGTCGCGGTTTTGTCTCACCAGGGGTGATGGTCGGATTCGCGTTTATCGTCGAAGGAATGAGTGTTACACCGAGACCTGTACTCTGGAGTGGGATCGATTTGGAGTTGGAGGGTCCGTCACGATCTAGGGCGGTGTGTCACAGCATCATCGGACTGAGCTTGTTGTCATTGTAGGCAATCTCAATGCTGTGCGCTACAGGGAAGACATCCATGTGGTACCCTTCCTGCAGGCTCATCCTGATATGACCCTCCAGCATGACAATGCCACCAGCCATACTGCTCGTTCTGTGCGCGATTTCTTGCAAGACAGGAATGTCAGTGTTTTGCCATGGCCTGCGAAGAGCCCGGATCTCAATCCCATTGAGCACGTCTGGGACCTGTTGGATCGGAGGGTGAGGCAAGGGCCACTCCCCCCAGAAATGCCCGGGAACTTGCAGGTGCCTTGGTGGAAGAGTGGCGTAACATCTCACAGCAAGCACTGGCAAATCTGATGCAGTCCATGAGGAGGAGATGCACTGCAGTACTTAATGCAGCTGGTGGCCACACCAGATACTGACTGTTACTTTTGATTTTGACCCCTCCTTTGTTCAGGGACACATTATTCCATTTCTGTGGAACTTCTTCAGTTTATGTCTCAGTTTTTGAATCTTATGTTCATACAAATATTTACACATGTTAAGTTTGCTGAAATTAAACGCAGTTGACAGTGAGAGGACGTTTCTTTTTGTTGAGTTTATATTAATGTTTCAAGAATATTTGACCTGGTGAAGCAGTTTTATGTTCTGACTGAATGGAAGCGGATAATATTTTGTGTGAGTCCTCACTGTTCGAGACTGAGTCAAGACCGAGGACAAATGTACTCTCTGAATCGACATCCATGTCATCGGTGTATAGATTTTTTAAGGAAATAGGAAGAATGACTGGAAAACGTGAGGGTGACCAGGGGACTGGAGGCTGAGAGGGCTATTCTTTGATTTAATGAGATGTTACTCATAACCAGCTCCGTTTAATTTAGTTACAGTTGTCTTGGCGGTCTTGGCTGCGTAGCTTTAGTCATCTGTGGGGCTACTCAGCAAACACCACAGGTTGCATGTACACCACCATTCCACACTACCGAGACCGTTCCATTGATTCAAATCCAGCCATTATAATGAGCCCGTCCCCCTATAGCTCATCCCACCAGCCTCCACTGACCTGAGCATACAAATAAAGTCATAATACTGTTTATGTGTCCATATCTTTACCATTTCTAACCACAAGTCATTCTGAGTATCACAAGTAAGATTCCAAGTCATTCTGAACCACAAGACATAAATCCCATTCTGAATGTAACAGGAAATGTGTTGTGTGCGATGCATTGTATCTTATGGTCTGCCTCATTTGTTGCAAAGGGGACACACTGTTTCTCAATATTATCTACTCTGAGTTTCTCTTTCCTGGCATTCTGCTTTTCCCTGATTCCAGTGAAAAAACATCTGTGTGTGTAATGGCCTGTTAAAACCATGCATTAGAAACACGATGGGGACATACTTGTGAAATGTTGCCTAGACCATGGTTTAAACCATTGGTCTAAAATAGTTAGCTGCTGGCTTTTCTCGTAGACCAATCGGGTCAAATTAGCCACTGCTGAGAATGGCCTGCTGAGCAGCTAATTACTGTATATCTGGAAACAAAATAACAAATCAACCTATCAGCGACCTTAAGTGGAAGAGCTACCATCCAATCACATTTTGTTCAACAGGTCAATTCAGCCACCAGGCTGATTTTTAAACCAGCCAACTGCTTGGTTTAATTTGTTGACCATGGTCTAAGTGGAGTGTGCCAATATCTTTTTGCATGATATTTCCTTGACTAGGCTACTGACGCCAAACAAAATTCTATAGGATTTGTGCATATATGGCCAAATTACAAGTTGTTTTTTGTATCCCTTTAACATACAGTACTAGTTTCTACATTTTAGAATTATAGTGAAGACATCAAAACTATGAAATAACACATATGGAATCATGTAGTAACAAAAAGTGTTTAACAAATCAAAATATATTTTATATTTGAGATTCTTCAAAGTGGCCACCATTTGCCTTGACACAGCTTTGCATTCTCTCAACCAGTTTCACCTGGAATCCTTTTACAACCGTCTTGAAGGAGTTTCAACATATGCTGAGCACTTTTCCTTCACTCTGCGGTCCACCTCATCCCAAACCATCTCAATTGGTTTGAGGTCGGGTGATTGTGGAGGCCAGGTCATCTGATGCAGCACTCCATCAGTCTCCTTCTTGGTCAAATAGCCCTTACATAGCCTGGAGGTGTGTTGGGTCATTGTCCTGTTGAAAAACAAATTATAGTCCCACTAAGCGCAAACCAGATGGGATGGCGTATTGCTGCAGAACGCTGTGGTAGCCATGCTGAACCAGCCTTATTCTAAAATGCATTAACTGCGTTTTTTCCTCATCAATCGACACACAATATACCACAGGGGCAATGTGAAAACAGGTTTTAGAAATGTTTGCAAATGTATTATAAATAAACAGAAATCATTTCATCGATGGTGAATCATGGTGGTGCCAGCATCATGCTGTGGGGATGTTTTTCAGTGGCAAGGTGCTTCAACAAAGTACTGAGTAAAGGGTCTGAATACTTATGTAAATGTGATATTTCAGTTTTTCTTTTTTTTATATAAATTTGCAAAAGTGCATTAAAACCTGTTTTTGCTTTGTTATTATGGGGTATTGTGTGGAGACTGATGAAGGGAAAAAAATATTTTATCCATTTTAGAATAAGGCTGTAACGTAATAAAATGTGGAAAAGGTCAAGGGGTCTGAGTTCTTTCTGAGTACTTTTGGCCCATCTAGGTGGCCCTCTGGTCCAGTGATAGGGTGTCTGGGTCACAGGGTGGATTAGGTTGAGTTTATAAGTTTCCCAGTCTGCAGTTTTATAATCATATTGGATTCTTCTGCATACAAGACAGTATGAGACTTTTTTTACCCGCCAGGCTATGACATCCTTATGAAGGAAAGGGCCCAGGGTCATGGGGAGGTGTGGCCCTCCTGATCAAGAGCTCCCTCTCATACAAGGAGATCTTTTGGTCTGGGGTTATTGTAATTAAGATCTCCTTGTATGAGAGGGAGCTCTTGATCAGGAGGGCCACACCTCCCCATGACCCTGGGCCCTTTCCTTCCTAGGGAAGTCATAGCCTTGCGGGTTAAAAAAGTCTCATTGATGGAGGCGACGTGGACGTCCTTCTAAATTAAAATCTGTGAAAGCTCTTCTTTGTTTGCCTTGATGCCCCTAATATTGACATGTAAAAAGTTAAAATGACCAGCCATTAATAGAAAACAGTAAAGAGTTGTTAAAAACAGTTGAAATGGTGTTCCTTTAGTTAAAATGCTTCTCCAGGCTGCTCCAGATAGCATTATATTAGACCTTGTCCAGAGGCCCTTGAGATCCTTCTGAAGGTCTGACCCAGAGGCTTCTGACCCAGAGGCTTCTGGGCCCTCTGTTCAGTACGGGCCTGTGGCTGGGAGTGAGGCTGAGAGGGTTGCCTGGAGTTGAGCAGGGACAGATAGCTGGAGCACTGCTTGGAGGCAGCGGAGTGGGGCCCCTCCACAGTTGGCATGGCATACTGTATACAATGTTTCTCCTTAGTGCAGGTTTTGTGGGAGTGTCCCCCTCCGCACCGGACACACCTGGTGTCTTCTGTACACTGTTGTGCTGTGTGGTTAAAATGCTGATGGATTGTGGGTTTTCCTCGACTCTGATAGTGGAAGTCCATATAAAAACCTCCCCGTAGGTGTCTGGGTTCATCCTCAGGGCTACCGGATAAAAGGTTCAGTTCTTCTGCTGGTAATCCAGTTGGCCCTCTGGGTGGAGATGCCCTGTTTTTGGTGTTCCTCCTGTATTTGGTCGGTGGTGATGGGAGTTGATAGGCCTTTGATGATTATTTGTTTTTGTTGTCTGTCACTGGCATCCTGTCCTCCATGGCAGTTTGCCATGGGGCCAGGAGCCAGTTTAGAGAGGGGATGTCCTTCACAAAAATCATCAATCCTCCATTGACCAATTTGGTAATCTAGATAGATGGTTTGCAACGCATGATCTCCTGTGAAATGTCTTTGTCAGATTTAAAAGCTGCTTGGTTAAAATTGTCAATAATGATAGGTGTGATTTCATTTTTGGTGTTCTTGCTGGGGTCTTGGCGTATAATCCTCGTCCAAGGTTATGGCCTCATTTCTTGCTCTTTTGTTTGATTTGCGAGTGGGTTGGTTGAATGCCAGGTATTTGGAAAGTGTTTGAGAGACTAGGGCAGCGACATGACTAGGGCAGCATATGTTGGATTGGGTTTGTTTGAGGCTCCATGGGGGTCCAGTGGGGTTTGAACAGCCTCATCAGCTACTAACATGTTCTCATTCTTTTGGTTGTGTTTTGAAAATCAGTTATGACTGCAGCAGGTAGTTGATTTGGTGGAAGATATTGCTCAGAAGAGCTTTATCGACCTCTGGTGGTAGAACTGCATCAGCACAGCTGCCTTTTCCATTGGCAGGGCTGTCAATGACTGGGCTGTCTATGGCATTAGGGTAATTTCGTAGTGTTTTCAATTACATTTTCCACAGAATTGGTAGGTGTTGGTGGGGGTTTGAGAACTTATTGGCTTGACATTTGGTTTTGCGTCAGGGATAGCAGAAGGTGTTTGAGTTTTTTGTGAATGTTGGTTTGTTTTCACTTTGGTTTGCTGTGTGGGATAATTTTTAAATGCTTTTGTCCATATTGCCTTCATTTGCTTTCCTTTTGCGGACATATTTCCAGAAAACAACATTAAAAAGGGGTTGTACAAACTAATATACTGGCCATGTGATTGACGTCCGCTGGGTAAGGACAAGAAGGCTTTAGTGCAGTGAACAGAGTGACGGGGAATACAATAAGTGCTTGAACTTTAAAAGGTTACTTTTGGAAGGTGAAGGTGGAGGAGTTGGATTGGGGTTTCTCCCTCTATGGTCAGATCCGTAGTTTCGGGTGTCCGTCGGTGAAGTGTTGGAGGAAGGGCCGGGGCCTCTGTGTTGTCCGCGGGGAGGTAGAGGTCTGCGTCAAAATTCGGCTGTAGTAGATGCCGTCAGCCTTTGTGGAGTGAATCAAGAAAATACCGAAAAAAGGGCTGCATTTTTAGAATGTTCGATAGGTCTCGCTCGCTTTCTCTTACACTTTTAGACGGGCTCTGCAGAGGACCCTTTATAGGGCTAGAGGGGTTCGGGAGTGACTTCATCGTGGGATAAATGATGATGCAATAATTATGACAGTTAGAATTTTGAAAACTCCTGTCTTCAGTGACGTCATGGTATTATTGGAAGGATTACGCGATAGTAACCATATCATTCCAAACACAAAAAACGGGAAAATACAAAAATATATAAAACACAGCGGAATATAAAAATAAAGAAAATTATCCCATAGATTGTAGGAGGAGACCTTTTCGCAGCTTAGAATCATTAGCGTATTATAATTAAGCAATGAGGCACGAGGGGGTGTGGTATATGGCCAACATCCCGCAGCTAAGGGCTGTTGTTATGCACGACACAAAGCAGAGTGCCTGAATACAGCCCTTAGCCATGGTATATTGGCCATATACCATAAACCCCTAAGGTGCCTTATTGCTATTATAAACTGGTTAACGTAAATAGAACAGTACAAATTACTTTTGTCAAACCAGCGGTTTCAGCCAATCAGCATTCAGGGCTTCATCCACCCGGTTTATAATATAGATTATAATTATAATATAGATCTAACTTTGTATTCGGACATCGTCAAAGTAATTAAGGGGTTTACTCTCGTGATGTTTTCAAGTAGCAGTGGTGGCGTAAACCACCAAAGGTATTTATCCAAGTTGTAAACATAGTGGCTGTGCGTTCAAATCCCATTCGGGACAATATTATTTTAAAGGAGAAAACCCTCCACTGCTGGTCCTTGAGTGAAAAAGTGCAAATATGACGAAGTAGATACGATTATCAAAATTCATATAAAACCGTGTAGCCTATATTTAAGTGTGCATGTCGACAAACATTTCTGAAGGCTTTTAGGCCTATCGTATAGCCTGTGTTTTGGTCTGAGTGACCAAGAAGCTGTCCTGAAGAATTTACCTTTCATACAGTAATATTAATTTACAACGTGTTGCCTGAACTTTGATTCACAATACAACCACAATTAGTGTAGGCCTAATAAATATTTAAAGTGTAGACTACACTAAAGTCCCATGTGCAATAGGTATAGCAAAAAGGACACTATCTGGAGCTGACAGTGGGGTGAAGAAGGCGCAACAGCGCCTCTTCAACCTCAGGAGAATGAAGAAATTTGGCTTGGCCACTAAGAACCTCACAAACTTTTACAGATGCACAATTGAGAGCGTCCTGTCGGGCTGTATCACCGCCTGGTACTGCAACTGCACCCGAGGGCTCTCCAGATGGTGGTGCGGTATGCCCAATGCATCACCGGGGGCACACTGCCTGCCCTCCAGGATACCTACAGCACCCAATGTCACAGGAAGGCCAAAAAGATCCTCAAGGATATCAACCACCCGAGCCACGGCCTGTTCACCCTGCTATCATCAGTACAGGTGCATCAAAGCTGGGGCCGAGAGACTGAAAAACAGATTCTATCGCAAGGCCATCAGACTGTTAAATAGCCATCACTAGCAGGCTACCACCTGTTTACTCAACCCTGAACCTTTGTGGCTGCTGCCGTATATACATACACATGGAATCACTGGTTACTTTAATAATGCTTGCATGCCGCATTACTCTTTTCAAATGTATATACTGTATTCTATTCTACTGTATTTTAGTCAATAGCACTCCGACATTGCTCGTCCTAATATTTATACATTTATTAATTCCATTCTTTTACTTTTGGATGTGTGTATTGTTGTGAATTGTCAGATACTACTTCACCGTTGGAGCTAGGAACACTAGCATTTCGCTACACCCTCAATAACATCTGCTAAATACAGCTGAAGTCGTACGTTTACATACACTTAGGTTGGAGTCATTAAAACTAATTTTTCAACCACTCCACAAATTTCTTGTTAACAAACTATAGTTTTGGCAAGTCGGTTAGGACATCTACTTTGTGCATGACACAAGTAATTTTTCAGGGGTAGGTAAGAGGTCACAAGTAACAATTGTTTACAGACAGATTATTTCACTTATAATTCACTGTATGACAATTCCAAGTGGGTCAGAAGTTTACATACACTAAGTTGCCGGGGTTTTTCACAGCTTAGAAAATTCCAGAAAATTGGCTTTAGAAGCTTCGGGCAGGCTAATTGACATCATTTGAGTCAATTGGAGGTGTACCTGTGGATGTATTTCAAGGCCTACCTTCAAACTCACTGCCTCTTTGCTTGACATCATGGTAAAAGTCTGGTTCATCCTTGGGAGCAATTTCCAAACGCCTGAAGGTACCACGCTCATCTGTACAAACAACAGTACGCAAGTATAAACACCATGGGACCACACAGCCGTCATACCGCTCAGGAAGGAGACGCGTTCTGTCTCCTAGAGATGAACGTACTTTGGTGCGAAAAGTGCAAATCAATCCCAGAACAACAGCAAAGGACCTTATGAAGATGCTGGAGGAAACAGGTACAAAAGTAACTATATCAACAGTAAAACTAGTCCTATATCGACATAACCTGAAAGGCCGCTAAGCAAGGAAGAAGCCACTGCTCCAAAACCACCATAAAAAGCCAGACTACAGTTTGCAACTGCACATGGGGTCAAAGATCATACTTTTTGGAGAAATGTCCTCTGGTCTGATGAAACAAAAATATAACTATTTGGCCATGTTATAGGTTCATCTAAGGGTCATGATAGGGCTGTACTAAGTGTTGGATGTATTATAATAATTGTTTATGCTTATGTTGTATTGATAGAAGGGGAGGGGTTATAAGTCCTTCCCTCCTTACATTTATAGGGTCCTAGATTTTAGATTAACAATATATATTAATTGTAGAGGTTTAGTATTGTTCTATAGTAGTTTTAGTTCTCTCTCTCTCTGCTTTTATAAAGAAGCCCTATGGGAAATGTGTGACTGGGACATAGCTTTGCAGGGGAGTGGGGGAGATAAGAGACTATTCAAGACATTCGACAACAAATCAACTTTGGGGAGTGGACATTTATTGCCTAGCGTTTAGATAACACCGAACTATATGTTTGTGCAGCTGTGGATGCATGGGCTTGGTCTGATAAGTAGAGAGTAATAAACGAACGCAGTGGCATCACAGAGGGTTGGCTACAAGCATGATAAAAGCAACTTAGACTTAGTGCAGAACTTACTCGGAAACATGCGTGCTATGTTCCTGTTTGTCAACTTCTGTCTGCAATTGCATTAATAAAGGTTTTTGAATGATTTAATTAAAGATATTGTCATAATGCTAATTTCACCAATGAGCCAATGATTGATAAGGACACAAGGAACGAATCCTAACAGCCATAATGACCATTGTTATGTTTGGAGGAAATAGGGGGAGGCTTGCAAGCTGAAGAACACCATCCCAACCGTGATGCACGGGGATGGCAGCATCATGTTGTGGGGGTGCTTTGCTGCAAGAGGGACTGGTACACTTCACAAAATAGATGGCATCATGAGGACGGAAAATTATATGGATATATTGAAGCAACATCTCAAGACATCAGTCAGGAAGTTAAAGCTTGGTCACAAATGGGTCTTCCAAATGGACAATGACCCAACAGAATGATGCTGCCACCACCATGCTTCACCATAGGGATGGTGCCAGGTTTCCTCCAGACGTGACGCTTGGCATTCAGGCCAAAGAGTTCAATCTTGGTTTCATCCGATCAGAGAATCTTGTTTTTAATGATCTGAGTGTCCTTTAGGTGCCTTTTGGCAAACTTCAAGCGGACTGTCATGTGCTTTTACTTAGGAGTGGCTTCCATCTGGCCATTCCCCTATAAAGACCTGATTGGTGAAGTGCTGCAGAGATGGTTGTCCTTCTGGAAGGTTCTCCCATCTCCACAGAGGAACTCTGGAGTTCTGTCAGAGTGACCATCGAGTTCTTGGTCACCTCCCTGACTAAGGCCCTTCTCTCCCGATTTCTCAGTTTGGCCAGGTGGCCAGCTCTAGGAAGTGTCTTGGTGGTTCCAAACTTCTTCCATTTAAGAATGATGGAGGCCACTGTGTTCTTGGGGACCTTCAAAGCTGTAGAAATGTTTTGGTAACCTTCCTCAGATCTGTGCTCCGACACAATCCTGTCTCTGAGCTCTACGGACAATTCCTTCTACCTCATGGCTTGGTTTTTGCTCTGACATGCACTGTCATTTGTGGGACCTTATGTAGACAGATGTGTGCCTTTCCAAATCATGTCCAATCAGTTGAATTACCACAGGTGGACTCCAATCAAGTTATAAAACATCTCAAGGATGATCAATGGAAACAGGATGCACCTGAGCTCAATTTCGAGTCTAATAGCAAAGGTTGTGAATACTTATGTAAATAAGGTATTTACTTTTATTTGCATAAATTAGCAAAACATTATTAAAACCTGTTTTCGCTTTGTCATTGTGGGGTATTGTGTGTAGATTGATGAGAAAAAAATAATGATCCATTCTAGAATTTTTTTTATTTTTAAATGTTATTTAACCTTTATTTAACCAGGTAAGCCAGTTGAGAACAAGTTCTTATTTACAACTGCGACCTGGCCAAAATAAAGCAAAGCAGTGCGACACAAACAACACAGAGTTACACATGGGATAAACAAACGTACAGTCAATAACGCAATAGAAAATCTATATACAGTGTGTGCAAATGTAGTAAGATTAGGGAGGTAAGGCAATAAATAGGCCATAGTGGCAAAATAATTACAATTTAGCATTAACACTGGAGTGATAAATGTGCAGAAGATGAATGTGCAAGTAGAGATCCTGGGGTGCAAAGGAGCAAAAAAATTAATCACATAATGGGGATGAGGTAGTTGGGTGGGCTATTTACAGATGGGCTTATGATCGGTAAACTGCTCTGACAGCTGATGCTTAAAGTTAGTGAGGGAGATATAAGACTCCAGCTTCAGTGATTTTTGCAATTCGTTCCAGTCATTGGCAGCAGAGAACTGTAAAGAAAGGCAGCCAAAGGAGGAATTGGCTTTGGGGATGACCAGTGAAATATACCTACTGGAGCACGTGCTACGGGTGGGGACTGCTATGGTGACCAGTGAGCTGAGATAAGGTGGGGCTTTACCTAGCAAAGACTTATAGATGACCTGGAGCCAGTGGGTTTTGTGACGAATATGAAGCGAGGGCCAGCCAACGAGAGCATACAGGTCGCAGTGGTGGGTAGTGTATGGGGCTTTGGTGACAAAATGGATGGCACTGTGATAGACTATATCCAATTTGCTGAGTAGAGTGTTGGAGGCTATTTTGTAAATGATATTGCCGAAGTCAAGGATCGGTAGGATAGTTAGTTTTACGAGGGTATGTTTGACAGCATGAGTGAAGGATGCTTTGTTGCAAAATAGGAAGCCGATTCTAGATTTAATTTTGGATTGGAGATGCTTAATGTGAGTCTGGAAGGAGAGTTTACAGTCTAACCAGACACCTAGGTATTTGTAGTTGTCCACATATTCTAAGTCAGAACCGTCCAGAGTAGCGGGTGCGGGCAGCGATCGGTTGAAGAGCATGCATTTAGTTTTACTTGCATTTAAGAGCAGTTGGAGGCCACGGAAGGAGTGTTGTGTGGCGCTGAAGATCGTCTGGAGGTTAGTTGACACAGAGTCCAAAGAAGGGCCAGAAGTATACAGAAGGGTGTCATCTGCGTAGAGGTTGATCAGAGAATCACCAGCAGCCAGAGCGACATCATTGATGTATACAGAGAAAAGAGTCGGCCAGAGAATTGAACCCTGTGGCACACCATAGAGACTGCCAGAGGTCCGGACAACAGGCCCTCCGATTTGACACACTGAACTCTATCTGAGAAGTAGTTGGTGAACCAGGCGAGGCAGTCATTTGAGAAACCAAAGCTGTTGAGTCTGCCGATAAGAATGCGGTGATTGACAGTCGAAAGCCTTGGCCAGGTCGATGAAGACGACTGCACAGTATTGTCTCTTATCTATGGCGGTTATGATACCGTTTAGGACCTTGTGCGTGGCTGAGGTGCACCCATGACCAGCTCTGAAACCCGATTGCATAGCAGAGAAGGTACGGTGGGATTCGAAATGGTCGGTGATCTGTTTGTTAACAGGGTAGGATAGATATAGGTCTGTAACAGTTTGGGTCTAGAGTGTCTCCCCTTTTGAAGAGGGGGATGACTGCGGCAGCTTTCCAATCTTTAGGGATCTCAGACGATACGAAAGAGAGGTTGAACAGGCTAGTAATAGGGGTTGCAACAATTGCAGTGGAACATTTTAGAAAGAGAGGGTCCAGATTGTCTAGCCCAGCTGATTTGTAGGGGTCCAGATTTTGCAGCACTTTCAGAACATCAGCTATCTGGATTTAGGTGAAGGAGAAGTGTGGGAGGCTTGGGCAAGTTGCTGTGGGGGGTGCAGAGCTGTTGACCGGGGTAGGGGTAGCCAGGTGGAAAGCATGGCCAGCCGTAGAAAAATACTTATTGAAATTCTCGATTATCGTAGATTTATCGGTGGTAACAGTGTTTCCTAGCCTGAGTGCAGTGGGCAGCTGGGAGGAGGTGCTCTTATTCTCCATGGACTTTACAGTGTCCCAGAACATTTTGGAATTAGTGCTACAGGATGCAAATTTCAGTTTGAAAAAGCTAGCCTTTGCTTTCCTAACTGACTGTGTACAAAAGTATTTGATCCCCTGCTGATTTTGTACGTTTGCCCACTGACAAAGAAATTATCAGTCTATAATTTTAATTGTAGGTTTATTTGAACAGTGAGAGACAGAATAACAACAAAAAAATCCAAATTGATTTGCATTTTAATGAGGGAAATAAGTATTTGACCCCCTCTAATTCAGAAAGATTTCTGTCTCCCAGGT
Organism: Hucho hucho; assembly: GCA_003317085.1. NCBI lineage: Eukaryota > Metazoa > Chordata > Actinopteri > Salmoniformes > Salmonidae > Hucho > Hucho hucho. The sequence goes on along the minus strand of QNTS01000032.1, from coordinate 932,630 downwards.
GTCTTTTATACAGGTAACGAGCTGAGATTAGGAGCACACTCTTAAAAAGGAGTGCTCCTAATCTCAGTTTGTTACCTGTATAAAAGACACCTGTCCACAGAAGCAATCAATCAATCAGATTCCAAACTCTCCACCATGGCCAAGACCAAAGAGCTCTCCAAGGATGTCAGGGACAAGATTGTAGACCTACACAAGGCTGGAATGGGCTACAAGACCATCGCCAAGCAGCTTGGTGAGAAGGTGACAACAGTTGGTGCGATTATTCGCAAATGGAAGAAACATAAAAGAACTGTCAATCTCCCTCGGCCAGGGGCTCCATGCAAGATCTCACCTCGTGGAGTTGCAATGATTATGAGAATGGTGAGGAATCAGCCCAGAATTACACAGGGGGATCTTGTCAATGTCTGCAATTTTTTTTCTTGGAACTGTTTTATAAAATGGAATTTGGAACGTAAACAACTTGTGCCAGAAACAATTTAGGGGAGAACTTGGCATGAAATGAGAGGAAAGTGAGCAAGAAAATGCATCTTTCCTATGCTTCCTTCCAGACTCTTGTTGTGGGATATGGTCTGACTCATTGAATACGTTCCCAGTTAACCACACCTTTCTCAAGGGAACCACACAGCCTCTTGCTGTATGATGTACAAAGCTCTGACCGAAAGTGTCTCAAAGAAAGCCAAACACACTATTCTAAAACACACTGACCATGTCAGAGAGCTCACTACAGCAGTATGCTCTCCATGACCTACGCAGAGAAAATAAAATGTTTTGAGCACAGCATACACTCCATCACCAAGAGTATGTGGACACCTGCTCGTCGAACATCTCATTCCAAAATCATGGGCATTCATATGGAGTTGGTCCTTCCTTTGCTGCTATAACAGTCTCCACTCTTCTGGGAAGGCTTTCCACTAGATGTTGGAACATTGCTGTGGGGACTTGCTTCCATTCAGCCACAAGAGCATTAGTGAGGATGGGCAATGATGTTGGGCGATTAGGCCTGGCTCGCAGTCGCTTCTCCAATTCATCCCAAAGGTGTTCGATGGGGTTGAGGTCAGGGCTCTGTGCAGGCCAGTCAAATTCTTCCACCCCCCAAAAAATAAAAAATAAAGAAGTTCTTCCTCATTGATCTCAACAAACCATTTCTGTAATGGACCTCACTTTGTGCACGGGGACATTGTCATGCTGAAACAGGAAAGGGCCTTCCCCAAACTGTTGACACAAAGTTGGAAGCACATAATCATCTTGAATGTCATTGTATGCTGTAGCGTTAAGATGTCCTTTCACTGAAACTAAGGGACATAGCCGAACCATGAAAAACAACCCCAGACCATTCCTCTCCTCCACCAAACTTTACAATTGGCATCCGCCAAACCCAGATTCATCCATTGGCCTGCCAGATTGAGAACGCGTTTCCACTGCTCCAGAGTCCAATGGCGGCGAGCTTTACACCACTCCAACCGACAATTGGCTTTGCTCATGGTAATCTTAGGCTTGTGTGAGGCTGCTCAGCCCTGGAAACCCATTTCATGACAAACAGTTCTTCTGCTGAAGTTGGTTCCAGAGGCAGTTTGGAACTTGGTAGTCAGTGTTGCAACCGATGACAGAAGATTTTTACGCTCTACGTACTTCAACACTCAGCAGTCCCGTTCTGTGAGTTTGTAACAGCACTTACAGTTGACCAGGGCAGGAACTTTGACAAACTGGAAATTTGACAAACTGATTTGCTGGAAAAGTGTCATCCTACAACGGTGCCACATTGAAAGCCACTCAGCTCTTCAGTAAGGCCATTCTACTGCCAATGTTTGTCCATGGAGATTGCATGGCTGTGTGCTCGATTTTATACACCTATCAGCAACGGGTGTGGCTGAAAAAGTCGAATCCACTAATTTGAAGTGCTGTCCACATACCTCTGTATATACAGTTGAAGTCGGAAGTTTACATACACTTAGGTTGGAGTCATTAAAACTCATTTTTTAACCACTCCACAAATTTCTTGTTAACAAACTATAGTTTTGGCAAGTCGGTTAGGACATCTACTTTGTGCATGACACAAGTAATTTTTTCAACAATTGTTTACAGACAGATAATTTCACTTATAATTCACTGTATCACAATTCCAGTGGGTCAGAAGTTTACATACACTAAGTTGACTGTGCCTTTAAACAGCTTGGAAAATTCCAGAAAATTATGTCATGGCTTTAGAAGCTTCTGATAGGCTAATTGACATAATCTGAGTGGGTTGGAGGTGTACCTGTGGATGTATTTCAAGGCCTACCTTCAAACTCAGTGCCTCTTTGCTTGACATCATGGGAAAATCAAAAGAAATCAGCCAAGACCTCAGAAAAATTATTGTAGACCTCCACAAGTCTGGTTCATCCTTGGGAGCAATTTCCAAACGCCTGAAGGTACCACGTTCATCTGTACAAACAATAGTACGCAAGTATAAACACCATGGGACCACGCAGCGGTCATACCGCTCAGGAAGGAGACGCATTCTGTCTCCTAGAGATGAACGTACTTTGCTGCGAAAAGTGCAAATCAATCCCAGAACAAAAGCAAAGGACCTTGTAAAGAAGGTCTCCCACTCAGAAGTATGAGATGGGGAAGGGTGTGGGGGTAGGTTGACCTCACGTCTCCCCACTGGAAGACAGAGGTAGGGGAAGCATGGGAATCTATCAAATAGCGCACCTATAACTGTCACGTCCAGGCCTGAGAAGACAGGCTGGCGTGTTTAGTTTTTGTTTTGGTGTAGGGTTTTTTCTGTTCTAGGTTATCTATGTCTATGTTGGGGTAATGGTTCCCAATTAGAGGCAGCTGAGTGTCGTTACCTCTAATTGGGAACCATATATATGTTTGTAGTTTGCACTAGGGGTTTGTGGGTTATTGTTTGTTCATAGCATTTGTTGTTTTGACATGTTATGTTTATTGTTACGATCTTCGTTCGTTTTTGTTGTTTTGTCCCAGTTACGTGTGATAACTAAATCATGTATACTGGATACCTCGCTGCGCTTTGGTCTGTCCCTCACTGAGATCGTGACAGAATAACCCACCACAAAAGGACCAAGCAGCGAGAGAACCGGGAGTCCTGGACTTGGGAGGAGATATTGGCTGGGAAGGGGCCTTGGAGGAAAACGACGGAGCATCGTCACCCCAAGAAGGAGATGGAAGCGGCGAAGACTAAGCGAGGGAGTTATGAGGATGTATACGGAGCGTGGAACCCGGAGAGGGAGAGATATGTTGGGACTCGCCTGGTGCGGAAACCCGAGAGGGGGCACACGGGGAGTTTGGCCGGTTCAGGAAGGACTCCTGAGCTAACTCCTCGTGCTCTTTGGAGGGAGCGTTGGGGAGAGCGTCGCACTGAGCAGACACCGTGCTATGCAGTTTTGCGCACGGTGTCTCCAGTGCGCATGCATAGGCCGGTGCGCGAAATTCCAGCGCCACTCATCTGTCGGGCTAGGGTGAGTGTGCAGCCTGGAAGAGTGGTGCCGGCTTTGCGAGCGAGGTCCCCAGTACACCTTCTGGGACCGAGATATCCTGCACCGGTTCTGCGTGTGGGGTCTCCGGTTCGCATCCACAGCCCAGTGCGTGACATTCCAGCTCCCATCATCCATGAGGCAAGGGTGAGTGAACAGCCGGGGAGAGAAGTACCGGCTCCACGCACCAGGTCCCCTGT
>QNTS01000032.1:908350-928262 GCA_003317085.1 Hucho hucho | reverse complement strand
AGGTTCCCAGTCCGGAGCCTCCAGAGAAGGTTCCCAGTCCGGAGCCTCCAGAGAAGGTTCCCAGTCCGGAGCCTCCAGAGAAGATTCCCAGTCCGGAGCCTCCAGAGAAGGTTCCCAGTCCGGAGCCTCCAGAGAAGGTTCCCAGTCCGGATCCTCCAGAGAAGGTCCCCAGTCCAAATCTAACTGTTCCGGCAAATAGCCCAGGGCCTCCGGTGTGGGATCCCGAGCCAGCACGGCCGGCACCGGAGCCGCCACCTGGGACAGGAAGGCCCACCCGAAGACCCCCCCAATGGACTTTTGGCGCGGTCGGAGTCCGCGCCTTTGGGGGGGGGTACTGTCACGTCCAGGCCTGAGAAGACAGGCTGGCGTGTTTAGTTTTTGTTTTCGGTGTAGGGTTTTTTCTGTTCTAGGTTATCTGTTTCTATGTTGGGGTAATGGTTCCCAATTAGAGGCAGCTGTGTGTCGTTACCTCTAATTGGGAACCATATATATGTTTGAGCATAGCTTGTTGTATGTTTAGTTGTGTTCAGCTTCACGATCTTCGTTACGTTCATTTTGTTGTTTTTGCCCAGTTACGTGAATAATAAAGCATGTATACTGGATACCTCGCTGCGCCTTGGTCTGTCCCTCAAGGAGATCGTGACAATAACTTTGTACAGTACTAATGCAATTAGTAAAATCAGTCACACTACGAAATGCTACCAAATAAACCACAATTCATTCATAATACTGTGAATATATAGTTTCACAGACATATTGTTGCATTTTTTTCTGGTTTGTGCAAAATTGTTAAGAATAATATTAAACCAGTCTGCACACCACCAAGGTGAATTGGTTTAGTCTGGACTCTTGGTTGACAGTGTTGGGGGATGGGTAATATATTGATGCTCGAGTGCCAAATCAACACAAATTTGTTTCTATTTGTCTTTGTTACTTCTTTTTGATATTTATGAGTCTTGTTCTTATTTTTGTATATATTTTTATAGTTTTAATTGTTATGATTATTCATTTGTGTTGTTCCAAATGTCTGAATAAAAATTACAGTTAGTGCAGAATGGCGCTGAAGGGGGGGTTTGCCCATGGAGCCATGCAAGCTAGAACCGCCACCGCTAATAGACTAGACTACCGCAACGGTTTACATATTGACCAATTAGTCAGTAGTCATAATATCTGAAATCAACATATTCAAAACCAATAATAACATACAGCAAACAATTTATACAACAGAAAATAATAAACTCATTCATATTTGTTTAGTTCTGCAATGGATACATAATTTAACCATTCTCCTATTTGTGTAAAATGCAGTGGTAAATATGAAAATAAAGTTTCCACTTGAAACAAACACCCCCACCTCTCTGTCATGGTTTAAACCATGTATTTCTACGTGGCTGCACAAAGCATGTCCCTTTCCAGGAATGGTACTGTAGAGTTCTATAGCTGCACTCAGTAGCGCTAGGTCGTCTGTGTTTGCTCTGCCATAGTTGGTTGTGTTGTCACATTCGCTAGCTAGCCAGCATGCTTGGTCTTGTAAGTAGAGTCTGAGTACAATGCTGTAGAGCAAAACAAGCTAGTTTTTTTGGGCCACAGCTCGCTAAGGGAAGTCACTCGTATTTAATACTTACCAACTCAGAGTTAGCAGATTATCTTTGAAACTGGTCAAAGAGTATGTTCAGAAATAGAACAATGAGCCAGATATTTCACCAGATGTATAAATGTGAAGCATCCGGTTGGTGTGTCCACTTACTACCAAATGGTGATGAGAGGGAACCCACTGGCCGGCAGTGGGAAAAGGCGGAGTGAGATTGATTTTGGACGTCATTCTGCTAATCTTCTGATCAATTTGATCTCCATACAGTTTTCTGTTTCCAAAACTAGAATCTGTAACAAACAGAGTGGACTGCATTTTGTAGACTTTACCCTTTGTCAAAGTTTTTTTTTTATTGTTTTGTTTAGAAGGAGTGCAAGGACAAATGTAGTTATTGCACACGCACACTTCACAGAGTAGGTGTTCCCTAACGGAAACATCCAATTAGATGCTAGAACGTGCCAATGGGATCTCACTAGCTTGTGCTGCCCACCTCCTTGCTTGTTCTGCCCACTAGGAATCATTTGCTCCCATTGGAAAAGACAGGCTCTGGTCTACTGTATCTTGGGTTAGTTATAAAAATCTTTGGTATGTTTTATATTGTTTGAGTTGTCACATGTAAACGTTGTTGTCCCTCGATTAAACGTGGCCAGAAAATGTTATGTATTTTTATGTATTTTATCCTTGGTTCCGCAGTAGACCACTCAACACAATCTATGACATTGATGCCGCCTAGCAAAATAAACGAGGTAGCACTCTAAAGTCTGTGCACTGTACACCAAGGTGGAAGCCAGTTAAGACTGTACTTAGGGTGCTGGGGCAATGTGATGCATTTAGCTAGCGTGTTTTGGGTAGTGTTTGTATAGAAAATAAATCACTCCTCCTACTACTGGATCAAAATGATGTAGGCATTGAAAAGTATTTTGAAGGCCCCCTCGTTATAAGCTGCAATTCTTTACATTCAAATGTCATCATTATTATTGTCATCTGAAATTGAAAATAGCCCACAATATTTTATATTCAACAAAGTGTGTTTGTGTTATTTGGAGCGGTCGGCTGTTAATGCCCTCTCCAATAAACTTAAGCTGATTCTTAGGTTCTGACCCTCTGCTACTGGATGTCTGGTAAGAAGAAGCAGATTATGAGGGTCTTTGATATTTATTATAATCCAAAAGGGTAGACAAGAGAATGGTCGTGGACAAGGTCAAAACCAGTTCAGAGTCCAGGAGGTACAGAGTGGCTGGCAGGCTCGAGGTCAAGGCAGACAGGATGGTCAGGCAGGCAGGTAACAGAATCCAGAAACAGGCAAGAGTCAAAACCAGGAGCACTAGCAAAAGAGAATAGAAAAGGCAGGAGCAGGGGAAAAAAACACACTGTTTGACTTAAACATACAAGACGAACTGGCATAGAGACAGGAAACACAGGGATAAATACACCGGGGAAAATAAGGAGGGGGTGGAGACAATCACATGGACAGGTGAAACAGATCAGGGCGTGACACGGATGTGCTTACTGTCTCCGTTCAGGGCTTTTATTCTTCTATCTTCATCATCACCTCCCCACACAGCCACTTTTAACACACATCTTCTTGTTTTTTTTATATTGTGTTTTTTTCATCCATATGCCATTGAAAACTGACAAATAATTCAAATGCAAATATTTTTTACTTCTTTATGAATTATTCCACTAATTGAAAGAAGGTGGGGGGGGTGGGGAGGTAGATCAGCTAATATCGCAGATAGATTGTCTGCATGATTTCCAATCCCACATATATATATATATATATATATATATATTTATATATAGGTGTTATTTTTATATATATATATATATATATACACGTTATTTAAATATATTTTCCTTATATATCTTCTTCAGGTCTGGGATGTACACCATGTGATTTTCTTTGTCATATATACTGTGTTACCCCTTGGCAGTGTTATCAGAGAGCACAGCATTGATTTTCACTGCTACGCAGACGATACACAACTTTACAATTCTGTAGTTTTTTTTATTTAACCTTTACTTAACTAGGCAAGTCAGTTAAGAACAAATTCTTACCCCGGCCAAACACTAACCCGGATTACGCTGGGCCAAATGTGCGCCACCCTATGGGACTCCCAATCACGGCCGGTTGTGATACAGCCTGGAATCGAACCAGGGACTGTAGGGATCTGTAGGATTTTATCTCCACAGATAAATTATTAGACTGTATTAGTGATTGAAATATTTGGATGACTAGGGGTCGTGACACCATGATGATGTATTTGAACGGTCTTCCAACTCGGAATTCCAACTCGGGAACTCCAGCCCCTTTGTCTATAAGTAGTGTGAGTCAACATGTTTTTCTACTTCCACGAATGGGAACGCACGCACGCACACACACACGCACGCACACACAGAAATTAGAACCCAGGACAGTCACCCCATGTTTAGCTTACGTTGATTGGACTAAATAGTTTTTGGTATCTTTTAGTTGTCACTGTACTAGACTAAGCAGAGGTGATTTGATGATGTTGAAATGTTGAAGTTGAAATGGTGTCGGAATAGTGGAGGCAGCTCATACTTTGTTTGCAACATGCGGTAACTCTGTGGTTCTAAATCAATAGTTGTTTAGTGGTCCGAAAATGTGGGAAACATTAACCTGCTTGACCATGCTGTCTGTCATGTAACTGTCTGTTACTGTACATACAAAATGCTTTGTGGACTTCACTGGACAGAGGGTGCTATTCGGTTTTGTGATAAAACAAAGGTGTGGTTGAATGTATTCTGCTACTGTGTCTTCCTATTGTCTCCATTATCACAACACATAGGTTGTAATATGGCTTTTGGGGGGCTTGGCTTGGCTTCCCCAGTGATTTTACCCACACACCCCTACTCTCAGAAACTCACATCAATACTTTTGTCAGATAACACTGTTAAACGAAGAATGTATGCTATTGCTAGCAATCAAGAAGAACTTTGACTGAACGACTCAAGAAAACCCCAGCTTATGCTCTCCAAATGGACGTTAGCTGTGAGGGCAGAGGTGCCCATGCATTGACTTTTGTTCACTATATAAGTCAGGGGATGCTATTCACGGGGACATATTGTTCTGTTTCACGATTCCGAAGCATGAAACGGCACAGTTCAGTGGTCTGCATGGCTATATTGATGAAAACAAATTCCATGGAATCGAATGGTGAGCTTTTGCACAGATGGGGCTCCATCAATGGTGGGACGGCGGGCAGGCCTCTGCACTCTAGTGTCTCCCTCTGCCATATGGACGCATTGTATGATACACCGAGGGCAACTCTTCCAAATTGAAGTGAAAACCAAACAGCTGATCGAGCTGTCATGTGACGAATGCATTCACAGGTGACTATGGAGGAGTTTTGGTTCCTGACTCAAAGGGAATACCCTGCCGTCTCCCTCTAAGCATTAATGCATCTTAAAAAACAACTGAGAACTCTTAAATCTCTGACTTCTGAAAATCAAGCTCAGACTGGAAAAAAGCTATTTGAACAGTCATTCAACTAGGAATTCCAATTCGGGAACTCGGGCCCCTTTCTAGAGATCCGACTTTCCGACCGGATGATCACTGTCGTCATGATTTGACTTCGTATTTTTCAGTATTTCCAGTTGTCTCGAAAGCACCATAAAAATCATGGTACCCTTCGCCAGCTCATATCTGTGTGAAGCTCAATTCAGTGCTCTCGTCTGCAATAAAATCAAATATCGATCCAGGTTGGATGTGACAGCAGAGATGAGGAGCGCACTGTCCACCACGCCCCCTGACTTTGACAAGCTGCGACGCGACATGCACACCCATCTCATTAGTGGTGGTGAGGTAAGATACCTTATGTCAGACTCATTTGCAAATTTTCAATTGTCTGTCATAGCCCCAAATAAAAAAGTTAACATTGGCTGTTAATTCCTTAGAGTCTAAGACGTTGGGGGAGGGGGGGTGCTAATCTGACATATGGAATTGTTTTAAGATAGTCATGCTATGGATCATTTAGAAGTTTGATTTTGAATTTTAGGACCCCTTTAGGTATCAAAAAATACATGGGGATAATTTTGGTCTACTTTACTACTAAAGCCAACAGAAACACATTGAATTACACATTCATAAATGGCAAAAAGCACAGCAAATAATGAATCATTAGAAACAATGTTTTGAAGTGTCTGTCCTAAATCTAGGAGACATAAAAAAAATATTTTTACACATATTTAACCCCTTTTTTGCGGTAGGCACAAACCCTCATACTTCTCTTTGTTATTTAAATCCGGTACCGGTTACCTTCAGACAAGTCCTGTGACACTTGTGGGGGTCGTAGAGCAAAACGTTTGTAGCCCAAACGGTTCAGACGCTACCAAACAGAAGTTGGCACATCGACAGAACCAACTTCAGACAAGTCACCTGACACTTGTGGGGTCGTTTTCGTGAGAAGACCAATTTTCGGGATGGTCTGACAAACACCGCTCTAGCTCTGCCACCTTTCACCCGGAAGTGTTACCATAGTGCATGCGGTGGATTGAGACGCAAAAACTGATATCTCTAGCTTAAACTGACAGATTTTGATGGGGATGTTTTTGTAGTGTAACTTGGCTAGCAGCTAGCCATTTTAGACCAATCAATTAAACCATGGTCTAAACAAAGGTATGGCCATGTTGTGTTACTAATACAATGCTTTACAAGTGTAATACACACACATAGTTGTTTTTCAACTAGAGAAACTAGTTGTTAAAGTTACATTCACAATGGGATTTATGTCTTGTGACTCAGAATTACTTTTCAGTCATTTAGCAGATGCTCTTATCCAGAGCAACTTACAGTCGTGAGCGCATACAATTTCATATTAGTTGGTACTGGTACCCCATGGGCATAAAACCCACAACCCTAGCATTGCAAGTGCCCTGCTCTACCAACTGAGCCACACAGGACCATACTTATGAATCTTATTGTTTTCTAGGGAGTTTTTCTTAGCCAATGTGCTGCTACATCTGCGTTGTTTGCTGTTTGGGGTTTTAGGCTGGGATTCTGTATAGCACTTTGTGACATCTGCAGATGTAAAAAGGGCTTTATAAATACATTTGATTAAATGATTGATTGATACGTGTGATACTAAGAAGGACTTGAGGTTCAAAAGGGTAAAGCTATGGACCCAAACAGTATTAGTATTCATCTTATAGTATTGTTAAATTGTAGGTCATTATGAAAATTGTAGTAATAAAGTTGACACATTTAATGTAAAGAATTGTAGCTTATAATGAGGGGGCCTTAAAAACAATTTTCAAAGTGTGTGTGTGTTTATTACTTTAATAGTCTTACAGTATTACTCACTACATTGGAGTTGCATTGTTTTGGGACACACAGTAACGTGGAAACGGGGTGTACATGCAACATGTGGAGAGAGAGAGAGAGATAGATAGGATTTATTTGACAACACTACCACACGTGGATAATACATTTAAAATAATGGATGACACAAAAAACATTTTCAGAAATAAATGGTAAAAAAAAGCACAAGCATAAACATAGTAGGTCCAAGCTACAGAGTAGACCTAGCCTACCAGGCATACTTGGGTTACACATCCAAAACATAACAAAACAAAGGACAAGACCACATTGTCAGAGCCATAGTGCAGGACTCTGTCAGTAGATCAGCGATCTCAGGCTCCTAAATTGATTTAGATGATAGTTTGATGGCGATGATGCCAGGTAATGCCAGATGCAGGTGATGCAGTTGGCTTTCCGACTCTGATGTTATTCTCGGCCTCTCTGTAGTCTGTGATGCCAGGTGATGGAGTTGGCTTGCTGGCCCTGATGTCATCCTCAGCTCAGCCTCTCTGTAGCCTCTCTGTAGCCTGGACTTTGTATTCCTCCACATGTAACATGTAGCACCCACTTGTGTAATGTCTCTGCTGCTGCTACAGTGCAAAAAAAACATACCACACATCAGTCCAGAGCAGTAGTCATCTTCACTACGAACTCTCTGCCATTTCCATAATGCAGTCCGGTCTCATTGATCAAAAATAAGCTGGTGCGGAGATTAATCTTTTAAATGCAAACGTTAGCCAGGGGCTAGCTAGATAGCCAAACCAGACAAGTCAACCTACCATCAGTCCTGCAACTCTGTGGGTAAAAACAACCAGACAGTGGAGGCTCCTCAGAGGAGGAAGGGAAGAATTTCATAAAAATGTAAACGGTAAAACATTTAAAAAGTTTGCCTTTTTAGATAAAAATATACTAAATATAATCACGTCACCAAATAATTGATTAAAACACACTATTTAGAAAATAAGGTCTACAGTAGCCTTAACAGCACTCTGTGTGGTAGCACAATGGTGTATTTTGTTATTGACTTAACCTTTATTCAACTGGGCAAGTCAAATTCTAATTTACAATGACGGCCTACCAAAAGGCAAAAGGCCTCTTGCAGGGAGGGGGGCTGAGATTAAAAGTTGATTAAATACAAATATAGGGCAAAACACACATCTCGACAAGAGAGACAACACTACATAAAGAGAGACCTAAGACAACAACATAGCAAGGCAGCAACGCCTGACAACACAGCATGGTAGCAACACAACATGACAACAACATGGTAGCAGCACAAAACAGGGTACAAACATTATTGGGCACAGACAACAGCACAAAGGGCAAGAAGGTAGAGACAACAATACATCAAGCAAAGCAGCCACAACTGTCAGTAGGAGTGTCCATGACTGAGTCTTTGAATGAAGAGATTGAAAAAAAAAGCCGGAGGACAGCTAGGAGGCTCATGGTTCTCACCCCCTTCCATACATTTACACAGTAATTATGACAACTTCTGGAGGATGTCCTCCAGTCTATCAGAACTCTTGCAGGATGGAATAACATGTTGTCCACCCAATCAAAGGATCAGAGAATGAATCTAGTACTGAAAGCATATGCTACAGCTAGCTAGCAATGCAGTGCATAAAATGTGGTGAGTGGTTAACTCAAAGAGAGAGAAAGACAATAGTTGAACAGTTTTGAACAAATTAATTTCTTCCAAAATGAAGGAAAAGCAAGAGTGAAATAGGGAGAGAGTGTCATTTTTTTCCATTTCAATTTCACCTACTTAGCTATCAAATGCAGCTAGCTAGTTTAGCCTACTGAACACCATGCTCAAACAGAGGGATGCTATGTTAGCTAACTGGATATGACTTTCCAACACAACACTGGAACTCTTCCAAGTCAAGGTAAGCTTTTGGTATTACACATTTATTGGCATCAGGGCCTGCTTACTGACTGTGCACTAATGTTACTGCATGATTGTAGCGGGTTTACTAAGGCGATAGTTCTATTAGCTATGCTGACTATGACGTTACTTAGAAAATATGGTGACAACGATGTAGGCTGTGTGTAGGGGTTTGGCTTAAGAACGTTTGCCTGTTCACATACACCTGATGTGTTGTGCATTGAAGTCCACAAGCGAAAGGAAGAGGTGAGAGGAGTAATACAACGTGGCTGCTATGAAAGTGAACTATGTTCACGCGAGATCAGGGGTGTATTCATCCCGCCGATTCGTTTGAAAAACGTTTCTTAAAAGGAAGCAATAAACATACCTGAATTTGTCCAATAGAAACGCTTGTTTGCAACTGTTGGGCTAATGATTACACCCTATATCAGCAAGATGCAGGCAAGAGCGCACAAGGCAGTATTGAATGTCACTGTCTGTCCATGTGTCACTGTCTGTCACCTCAAATTTGAGTATCACGTAGAAGCCTAAACCTATCACTGTTACGTTGAACTGGGTGAATGGAATATGAATGAGAGTCATCCAATATGCTGTAATAGAAAAAAGTCAATGCTCATGAAAACAAAATCGTCCTCCCTCATCTTAAATGGCACTGACCGCCACTGCAACCAGATATATCCAATCAACAACTCAATAATCAGATTTAAAAAAACAAATTTAAGAAGTTTAACATCTAAAATATGTAAAACATTTACAAAGCTCTGATTAGGCTGCCTAACGGCACCATTGTTCCTGAGTAGTTGCTGAGTAGGACCATAGGTCAGTTAGGGAAGGCTGACTATGAAAATGACATTAATAAAGTAGACACATTTGAAAGTAAAGCATTGCAGCTTATAATGAGGGGGCCTTCAAAAGACTTTCAATTCATATCAAATAAAAAAAATACAACAGGTATTACAGTGAAATGCTTACTTACAAGACCTTAACCAACAAACGCAGTTTTAAGAAAAATAAGTGTTAAGTAAAGAATAGATAATTAAAAAATAACAAATAACAAATAATTAAAGTAAAACAGCAGCGAGGCTATATACAGGGGGTATCGGTACAGAGTCAACGTGCGGGGGCACAGGTTAGTCGAGGTGTCTGGGACTCACCCACAAACAAGACCAAGCCTGGCCTGCTGAGGAGTGACGGACACCGTCCTAGCTGGAAGGGTGCTCTCATCTTATCTACGAACATAGACAGAGCTCTAACTCCCCTAGCTCCACAATGAGATCGCCTGCTGCCTGGCCTGCACCCTGTTAGCCAGCCTGCCAGCTTAGTGGAGTCTGCCACTAGCACAGTCAGTGTAGTCAGCTCAGTTATCCCCATTGAGACTGTATCTGTGCCTCGATCTAGGTTACTAAACATGGCTGTGTAACCCTTAGCAATCTCACTGGAATAAAGACCTCCTCCATTCCTGTCATTATTGAAAGAGATTGTGATATCTATCATCTCAAAATAGGGCTACTTAATGTTAGATCCCTCACTTCCAAGGCAGTTAGAGTCAATTAACTAATCACTGATCATAATCTTGATGTGATTGGCCTGACTGAAACATGGGTTAAACCTGATGAATTTACTGTGTTAAATGAGGCCTCACCTCCTGGTTACACTAGTGACCATATCCCCCACGCATCCCGCAAAGGCAGAGGTGTTGCTAACATTTACGATAGCAAATTTCAATTTACAAAAACAAATGACTGCGTTTTCATCTTTTGAGCTTCTAGTCATGAAATCTATGCAGCCTACTCAATCACTTTTAATAGCTACTGTGTACCGGCCTCCTGGGCCATATACAGCGTTCCTCACTGAGTTCCCTAAATTTCTATTGGTTCTTGTAGTCATGGCAGATAATATTCTAATTATTTGTGACTTTAATATTCACATGGAAAAGTCCACAGACCCACTCCAAAAGGCTTTCAAGGGAGACACTCAAGTTTTTTAATACTATATCTCTTGACACATTGATGAAAATAGCCATGGCCTCTAAACCTTAAAGCTGCATACTGGACCCTATTCCAACTAAACTACTGAAAGAGCTGCTTCCTGTGCTTGGCCCTCCTATGTTGAACATAATAAATGGCTCTCTATCTACCGGATGTGTACCAAACTCACTAAAAGTGGCAGTAATAAAGCCTCTCTTGAAAAAGCCAAACCTTGACCCAGAAAATATAAAAAACGATCTCCCGTTCCTCTCAAAAGAAACGGAAAAAGCTGTTAAGCAGCAACTCACTGCCCTCCAGAAGACGAACAATGTATTCAAAACGCTTCGGTCTGGTTTTAGACCCCATCATAGCATTGAGACTGCATTGATACTGCACGTGGTAAATTATCTTTTAATGGCGTCAGACCGAGGCTCTGCATCTGTTCTCGTGCTCCTAAACCTTAGGGCTGCTTTTGATACCATCGATCACCACATTCTTTTGGAGAGATTGGAAACCCAAATTGGTCTACACGGACAAGTTCTGGCCTTGTTTAGATCTTATCTGTCTGAAAGATATCAGTTTGCCTCTGTAGATGGTTTGCTGCT
Organism: Hucho hucho; assembly: GCA_003317085.1. Lineage (NCBI taxonomy): Eukaryota > Metazoa > Chordata > Actinopteri > Salmoniformes > Salmonidae > Hucho > Hucho hucho. Next base: position 916,894 of record QNTS01000032.1, on the reverse strand, counting down.
AGGACCACTATAGTTTTCATTATATATTTTACCTCTTGATGATGTCATTCGGAAACATAATGTTAACTTTCATTCCTATGCAGACGACACACAGCTGTACATTTCGATGCAACATGGTGAAGCCCCAAAATTGCCCTCCCTGGAAGCCTGTGTTTCAGACACAAGGAAGTGGATGGCGGAAAATGTTTTACTTTTAAACTCGGACAAAACAGAGATGCTAGTTCTAGGTCCCAAAAAACAAAGATATCTTCTGTTGAATCTGACAATTAATCTTGATGGTTGTACAGTCGTCTCAAATAAAACTGTGAAGGACCTCGGAGTTAATCTGGACCTTGATCTCTCTTTTGACAAACATATCAAGACTGTTTCAAGGACAGCTTTTTTCCATCTACGTAACATTGCAAAAAACAGAAACTTTCTGTCAAAAATGTGGCAGAAAAATGTATCCCTGCTTTTGTCACTTCTAGATTAGACTACTGCAATGCTCTACTTTCCGGCTACCTGGATAAAGCACTAAATAAACTTCAGTTAGTGCTAAACACGGCTGCTAGGGCTGATTTCAAGGTTTTACTGCTAACCTACAAAGCATTACATCGGCTTGCTCTTACCTATCTTTCCGATTTGGTCCTGCCGGTCACAAGACGCAGGCCTCCTTACTGTCACTAGAATTTCTAAGCAAACAGCTGGAGGCAGGGCTTTCTACTATAGGCAGGGCTTTCTACTTTCTACTAAAATCTCCACTGGGATTTTCTGCCTCAAACCCTATTACGGGGGCTGAGTCACTGGCTTACTGGTGCTCTTCCATGCCATCCCTAGGAGGGGTGCGTCACTTGAGTGGGTTGAGTCACTGACGTGATCTTGCTGTCCGGGTTGGCGCCCCCCCTCGGGTTCGTTCCGTGGGGGAGATCTTCGTGGGCTATACTCGGCCTTGTCTCAGGATGGTAAGTCTGGTGGTTGAAGATATCCCTCTAGTGGTGTGGGGGCTGTGCTTTGGCAAAGTGGGTTGGGTTATATCCTGACTGTTTGGACCTGCCCGGTGGTATCGTCGGACGGGGCCACAGTCTCTCCTGACCCCTCCTGTCTCAGCCTACAATATTTATGCTGCAATAGTTTGTGTCGGGGGCTAGGGTCAATCTGGAGTATTTCTCCTGTCTTATCCGGTGTCCTGTGTGAATTTAAGTTTTAGTTGATGTCTCTCTCTCTCTCTCTCAGAGGACCTGAGCCCTATGACCATTCCTCAGGACTACCTGGACTGATGACTCCTTGCTGTCCCCAGTCCACCTGGTCGTGCTGCTGCTCCAGTTTTAACTGTTCTGCTTGCGGCTATGGAACCCTGACCTGTTCACCGCACGTGCTACCTTGTCCCAGACCTGCTGTTTTCAACTTCTAGAGACAGCAGGTGCGGTAGAGATACTCTTAATGATCGGCTATGAAAAGCCAACTGACATTTACTCCTGAGGTGTTGACCTGTTTCACCCTCTACAACCACTTTGATTATTATTATCTGACCCTGCTGGTCATCTATGAAGCTGTTTAGAAGTCTCTTGGACCCAGACTTGGCGCTCCGGTACCGCTTGCCGTGCAGTAGCACAATTTTTAGGGCCTTCCTCTGACACCGCCTGGTATATAGGTCCTGGATGGCAGGAAGCTTGGCCCCGGTGATGTACTGGGCCGTACGCACTACCCTCTGTAGTGCCTTGTGGTCGGAGGCCGAGCAGTTGCCATACCAGGCAGGGGTGCAACCAGTCAGGATACTCTCGATAGTGCAGCCATAAAAACTTTTGAGGATCTGAGGACCCATGCCAAATTTTTTCAGTCTCCTGAGGTGGAATAGGCTTTGTTGTGCCCTCTTCACAACTTTCTTGGGGTGTTTGAACCATGATAGTGTCATGACGTGGCCCTCTTTGGTTATAGCGTGCCTTCCCCCTCTCTCCCGCCTACACCCAGGCTTCTGTTATCTCAGGTCGTAAATTCCTGGAGGAGACTCTCTCCACCAGTATATGCTGAAAGAGACCCATAGAGAGAACAAAGGAACTTCTTCCACGTCACAGAACTTGAGAACTGAACAATATCCATGTTCTGGAGAATGTGTAAATGGTCGGTGAAGTAGCCACCTACGAACTGGTCCGTTTTGTACAATTTGGTGACCTCAGGAAAGACAATACAGCCACATTACCATAACTATGTTTATACAGGAGCCTCTGTTATGAGGTCTGAATCTAATTATTGTATAAAATGAGTAAAGATGAAACTTTTTGTGAAATTATGTGATGCTATGTTGAACCGTTAATGTGAGAGAATTGTATTTCTGTTTAAAGTTTCACTAAGTCATTGGCCCGCCCCTATGAACACAGACATGATATGGCTCATGGGACAGCCCTTTTCTACTGTTACGAATATAACCCCCACTTACGAAAATCCTCTTCAGACCATGCATACTTCGGTCAGCTGAGGGAGCAAAGGTTGGAGTAGAGACCACAAATGGTTTTAGAATTCTTAACCATACCACGTAGTTAAACTCTGAGACTATCGATCCGACAGAATAAGAGTAACTCTTCGATACTAATTACTAGTCTGCATCTAGAAATAATTTACCATTGAATGCGAAGACCGACAACCGCCGAAACATCTATTCTATAAGAATATTTCTTAATGGTACTCTGAAGTATCCATTCTAACCTCAAAATACTTATTGGAAGAGAGTGAGGGGCGGACGAACTCTCCAACAGAAAGACGGACGATCCCAACAGAGATCACGATGACACACTGAGCGTAAATATATATTGATTGCAATTGTTCCCGAATGAGTGAGCGTTCATGTGCAATGGATTAGCATTTCAATGAATATAATTATCAACTGTGTAGTGACTCATTTGTGTAATTCCCGCCTTTCTCAGTCCACACCCACTTCCCTTTTTGTCCACCAAGCCGCCATACCGGCTTATCCCACTAGGGAAACTCCGCTATAATTTCCTTGTAACCGTATATACTGTTTGTTTGTTTATGCATTTCTGTGATTATTTAGTTAGTTAGTGAATAAAGGATTAAGACAATTGATGTATGGATGATTCATAGTAAAGACTGGGTTCGTGCAGATAACCAACGATTTACGCCGTTCTGAATGAGACTAACGTGAGGTAAAGAATAATTAATTCATTAATTAGAAGACTAATTGATCAGATATTAAAATATCTGAAAAGTTATATTAGGAAAATTATAACTTTGTAATCTGAAGATTTTCCTTGGTGCCCCGACTTCCTAGTTAATTACATTTACATGATTAGTTTAATCACGTAATAATAATTACAGAGAAAGAACAGTCTTCAATTTAATGATGCCAAAGACACGACAATAGTTTGTTGGTGATGTGGACACCAAGGAACTTGAAGCTCTCAACTTGCTCCACTACAGCCCCATCGATGAGAATGGGGGCGTGCTCTGTCCTCCTTTTCCTATAGTCCACAATCATCTTCTTTGTCTTGATCACTTTGAGGGAAAGGTTGTTACCTTGCCCCCACACGGCCTTGTCTCTGACCTCGTCCCTGTAGGCTGTCTCATAGTTGTCGCTGATCAGGCCTACCACTGTTGTGTCGTCGGAAAAGTTAATGATGGTGTTGGAGTCGTGCCTGGTCATGCAGTCATGAGTGATCAGGGAGTACAGGAGGGTATTGAGGCTGCACCCCTGAGGGGCACCCGTGTTGAGGATCAGCGTGGCAGATGTGTTGTTACCTACCCTTACCACCTGTTGGGGCGGTATTCAAATTCGAGTGGGTCTTGGGTTTCTGGGATAATGGTGTTGATGTAACCCATGACCAGGCTTTCAAAGCACTTAATGGCTACAGACGTGAGTGTTGCGGGTCAGTAGTCATTTAGGCAGGTTACCTTAGTGTTATTGGGCACAGGGACTATGGTGGTCTGCTTGAAACATGTTGGTATTACAGACTCAGTCAGGGATAGGTTGAAAATGTCAGTGAAGACTCTTATCACTTGGTCAGAGCATGCTCGGAGTACAAGTTCTGGTAATCTGTCTGTGAATGTTGACCTGTTTAAAGATCTTACTCACGTCGGCTACAGAGAGCGTGATCACACAGTCGTCCGGAACAGCTGATGCTCTGTCTGGAGGGCTCGTGTCACTGGGTAGCTCGCAGCTGTGCTTCCCTTTGTAGTCTGTAATAGTTTGCAAGCCTTGCCACATCCGACGAGCGTCGGAGCCGGTGTAGTATGATTCAATCTTAGTCCTGTATTGACGCTTTCCCTGTTTGATGCTTTGTCGGAGGTTATAGCGGGATGTTTTATAAGCGTCTGGGAAAGCGGCAGCTCTATTTTTTAGCTCTGTATGGATGTTGCCTGTAATCCATGGCTTCTGGTTGGGGTATGTACGTACAGTCACTGTGGGGACGACGTCATCGATGCACTTATTGATGAAACCAATGACTGATGTGGTGTACTCCTCAATACCATCGGAAGAATCCCGGAACATATTCCAGTCTGTGTTAGCAAAACAGTCCTGTAGCTTAGCATCTGTGTCATCTGACCACTTCTTTATTGACCGAGTCACTGGTGGTTCCTGCTTTAGTTTTTGCTTGCAAGCAGGAATCAGGAGAATAGAATTAGTGTATCTGTGTTTATTACTTTATCATGTTTCTTAGAAAGCATAACAGTATTACTCATGGGTTAAGCTGATGCAATGATCACCATTGTAGAGAAAAACCAGGTGCAAGAACTCTATTGAGTGGAGGCCACATCCAAGACTATTAATATCTAAGTCGCAAGATGTGAGTCTTTAATTAGGCCAGCTGAGTACAGCTTGATTTGGCTCATTATGTTCGGTTCAGTAGTGTGAAAAGTCCTTGAGTACAGGGAGCAACATACATTACGGTTTACATAAGAACCTGATCTCTTTTAGATGAACCAATGTTATCTAAAGGTATTTTCGTCAGAAGGTTTGGGTATGTTCTGTAGTAATTCTCCTAAAATCATTTTCTCATCAACTGTGGACACATTCCTACTTTAAGAGTTGCATTGCTTGGGACAAACAGTAGTGTGGAATAATTATGAATGTGGTTCCATTTGGAAATTACTAACTTTATTTGTACATGCGCAGGTTGACTTATCCACGGAATCACCCTAATATTGACGCAGTAAGCCTCACTCATCAGTGGGGCTACTCAGAAACTACCACAGTTTGCACCTACACAACCATTCTACACTACTGGTTGTCTCAAGCAACTCACAAAGTAGGAATGTTTCCACACTTGACAATAAGATAATTTTAAGGATAATATACAGCACGTACGCAGCCAAGACTGCCAAGACAACTGTAATTAAATTAAAGAGAGACAGTTATGAGTAACATCTCAATAAATCTCAGCCTCCGGGTCCCCTGGTCCTCCTCACATTTTCTTCCTATTTCCTTTTAAAATGGATACTATAAAAACCCACTGTGATATCCTGTTATAAAATGTATTAATAATGCCCAGGAAGTCGGTGTTTGGAGGATACAGTATATTGGCACGTGTTTTATCATAGAGCGTCAAATGAATCTATTATCTTGCTACATGCTTTCATATCAGCTTGGCGACAAGAGATCCAGCAGGAAACTCCCCTCCAGAACAACCAATGATGTTGCATCCATATCATTGCATCTACTCCCTTCAACAGATCTCCTATGAAAAATCAATGACCAGTTGAGGAACAACATTCACACTGTGTGTGTGTGTGTGCGTGCCTGTGCGTGTGTGTGCACTGTGCAAATGGATCCTTTGAAATGAATGCTCCCACTGGTAAACTGTGGAGACGGATGTAATGAAAAACAAATAGTTTAACTTTCCCAGTTTATAGACTTCCTTGCTCTGAGTTGCACTTCCTGCAAAGATGATCTCAGAACCTCCCCACTCTGTCTCTATCCCTCTGGTTTTGTCTGTCTCTCGGGTCCTTGTGATCAGTATCCTCAGTAGCTGTGTGTTGACCTTAGTTATCCAAATAAACTCAGCAAAAAAGAAAGAAACGTCCTCTCACTGTCAACTGCGTTTATTTTCAGCAAACTTGACTTGAAATATTTGTATGAACATAACAAGATTCAACAACTGAGACGTAAACATAACAAGTTCGACAGACATGTGACTAACAGAAATGGAATAATGTGTCCCTGAACAAAGGGGGGGACAAAATCAAAAGTAACACTCAGTATCTGGAGTGGCCACCAGCTGCATTAAGTACTGCAGTGCATCTCCTTCTCATACACTGCACCAGATTTGCTAGTTATTGCTGTGAGATGTTACCCCACTCTTCCACCAAGGCACCTGCAAGTTCACGGATATTTCTGGGGGGAATGGCCCTAGCCCTCACCCTCCGATCCAACAGGTCGCAGACGTGCTCAATGGGATTGAGATCCGGGCTCTTCGCTGGCCATGGCAGAACACTGATATTCCTGTTTTGAGCAGTATGGCTGCTGGCATTGTCATGCTGGAGGGTCATGTCAGGATGAGCCTGCAGGACCACATGAGGGAGGAGGATGTCTTCCCTGTAACGCACAGCGTTGAGTTTGCCTGCAATGACAACAAGCTCAGTCCGATGATGCTGTGACTCACCACCCCAGACCATGACGGACCCTCCACCTCCAAATCAATCCCGCTCCAGAGTACAGGCCTCGGTGTAGCGCTCATTCCTTCGACGATAAACGCGAATCCGACCATCACCCCTGGTGAGACAAAACAGCGACTCGTCAGTGAAGAGCACTTTTTGCCAGTCCTGTCTGGGTTTGTGCCCACAGGCAACGTTGTTGCCGGTGATGTCTTGTGAGGTCCTGCCTTACAACAGGCCTACAAGGCCTCTGTCCAGCTTCTCTCAGCCTATTGCGGACAGTATAACTCGGGCAGTTGTTGTTGCCATCCTGTACCTGTCCCGCAGTTGTGATGTTCGGATGTACCAATCCTGTGCAGGTGTTGTTACACATGGTCTCCCGCTGCGAGGACGATCAGCTGTCCGTCCTGTCTCCCTGTAGGGCTGTCTTAGGCGTCTCACAGTACAGACATTGCAATTTATTTCCCTATCCACATCTGCAGTCCTCAGGTCTCCTTGCAGCATGCCTAAGGCACGTTCACACAGATGAGCAGGGACCCTGGGCATCTTTCTTTTGGTGTTTTTCAGAGTCAGTAGAAAGGCCTCTTTAGTGTCCAAAGTTTTCATAACTGTGACCTTAATTGCCTACCGTCTGTAAGCTGTTAGTATCTTAACGACCGTTCCACAGGTGCATGTTCATTAATTGTTTATGGTTCATTGAACAAGCATGAGAAACAGTGTTTAAACCCTTTACAATGAAGATCTGTGAAGTTATTTGGATTTTTAGATCTTCAAGGTGCCAGTGGTTTGCGTCTAAATCTGTGACAACTGGGACTCAGTCTGTTTAGTTCTTCTCCATGTGCCAGTGTGTGACTCATACTATATGTATGTCAGTTGCGGTCAGTGCCGTTTAAGATGAGGGAGGACAATTTTTTTTTCTCATGATTATGGCCTTCTATTACATTTATGTATTACATCATATGGGAGCACTTTTATTCATATTCAATTCACCCAGTTCAATGTAACAGCGATAGGTTGATACTAACAATTTCCCTATACCCATCATGTCATTATTACAACCTAGCCTATAAATGAACGTAGATGCATACAGGTCAAGAGACAAAGTTGACAGACAGTGACACATGGACTGACGGTGACATTCAATACCGCCTTGCACACTCTTGCCTGCAACTAGTTGATATAGGGAGTACTCATTAGTCCAACATTTGAGAGTTTCTATTGGACAAATTCAGGTATGTTTATCCCAATTCTGTTCTGTTTTCTTTCGTTTTAAGAAACGTTTTAACAGAATCACCGGAATGAATACACCCCTGATCACGTGTGAACACAGTTCGCTGTCATAGCAGCCACGTTGTATTCCTTCTCGCATGCGCTCTTCTCCTCTCACCTCTTCCCTTCGATTGTGCACTTCAGTGCACAACACAACAGCTGTATGTGGCAAGGCGAAAAAAAACTTTCCAAGCCAAACCGCTACATTGTTGTCACCATATCTGCTAAAGTAACGTCATAGTCAGCATAGCTAATAGAACTAACCCGTTATTAAACCCGCTATCATGCAGTAACGTTACAGTGTACAGTAAATAAGCAGTTACACCGGCAGGCCCCGGTGGCAATACATTTGTAAAACCAAAAGCTTACCTTGACTAGGAAGAGTTCCAGTGTCTCCCTCTGTTTGAGCATGGTGTTTCAGTCGGTTGAACTAGCTTGCTCAATTTGCTAGCTATGTAAGTAAAAAAAAATATTTAAAGACACACTCTATATACAGTGGGGAAAAAAAGTATTTAGTCAGCCACCAATTGTGCAAGTTCTCTCACTTAAAAAGATGAGAGAGGCCTGTAATTTTCATCATAGGTACACTTCAACTATGACAGACAAAATGAGGAAAAAAAATCCAGAAAATCACATTGTAGGATTTTTAATGAATTTATTTGCAAATTATGGTGGAAAATAAGTATTTGGTCA
>QNTS01000032.1:888745-898812 GCA_003317085.1 Hucho hucho | reverse complement strand
TTAACCTCTCAGGGATCATTGGGGCGCTAGCGACCCACTCCCGACACCACCAGGTAAAATGTAAAGCGCCAAATTCAAAATCCCAAAGTTGAATTATTAAAAATCCACCAATATACAAGTGTTTCATACTCATCAAAAGCTCTGTTTCTTGGCAATATCACAGCGTTGTCAGATTTCAAAAAGGCTTTACGGCGAAAGCACTACATTTGATTGTTTGAGGACAGCACCTCACATACTTTTCACATAGCCATGAATTCATTAGCCAGCGTGGCACACACATAACACATTTCACAGCAAAAACAAATCAATTACCTGTTGAAGAACTTCTGCTGAGGTCATCCTAAGTGTCCAACGAAGACAATCCATGGTTCTTTTGTTAGAAAAAGTCATGTATTATATCCATAAATCTCCATTTGGTTCACGCGTCATAGTCAGAAACGACAGCCTCCACTAGTCCATTGAAACGTGGCGCGAACTCGTTCATCTTATACCTATAAACTTGTCCAAGAACAATCAAACATCATTTTAAATGTATCCTTAGGAACACTTTTACGTATATTTACTATAATAAATCAACCGGAATATAAACTGAGCTCTACAGACCGAGGGAAACACAGTGCGCGCTTGGCGAGAGCGCGTGCCCAGTCCTACAGAGTTCCAAAGAGGCACTTCCTGATTCTCTCTTCTTCTCTGTTCTAACTCATCTGAACAGCATGAAACCACTTTCTAGAGACAAAGGACATCCAGAGGAAGCGATAGGTACTGCATTCATATGCCCTTTTATGGGCATTTTCATGAGGGAGGGGTTCTAAATGAGGCACTCTGTGAAAACCACTTTCTCCAGGACAGAAATTCCTCGGGGTTTTGCCTGCCATATCCGTTCTGTTTTACTCACAGACAAATGGTTAACAGTTTTACAAAATTCCTATCCAATGGTACCAAATATGTGCATATCCTATTTTCTGGGCCTGAATGGGAGGACTTTTACTTTGGGCACGCCAGGCTCTCCAAAACGGTCAAGTTGTGCAGTGATCCCTAAGAAGTTGCTTAACAGATGTTGAATCTGATCACATTTTGGCAATATACTCCGAATGTTCAAATGTCCACCCAGAATGCCCTTAGGTTTAGACATAGGCTCCCATATTACCCGTGCGTGATTTACAGTCTGAAAAAATCGGAATTCTCGTTGTTTCCTTACTGATTGAATACCACTGTCACTGTATGGAATTCCTGTTACCTCGGGGAAGACGTCCGTCCCTCCGGAGCTCAACCGCCGCACGCATAGTCCACCTGCCGGTGCACCCTCCGGGGAAAGGTTAGCAAATGGGCCTGGGTTTAAATGCACGTCCCCAGACAGTAAAATCAGGGTCAAGAGAACACTGAAACCATGCCAATTGCGTCCTCTCTGGTTGTCCTGCTTTCTCGGCGTGCCGCGACGGGTGAGCTCAAATTCTTTGGTGTTCGAGCAGATGGCAATGCTGTTTTGTTTGCTCAGCATGCGGCGACAAGGGTAATCAGATTGTTTGATGATCGAGTAGATGGCAAGGTATCCATGTCCGAAAAAGTTCAATCTCGGTATTCCATTCATATTTACTGACTGGTCATTGTCAGCCTGGGACATCTGTTTATTTGCGCTTAGGTGTTGTCCAAGTGGCAACAACAGAAGCCAACAGCAAAGCAGAAATACGCAAACATTTCCTTCATCTCTATGATTGTTATTTGACTGGTTTCTTTGTTTTGTTCTTAAACCAGTAACCACCCGATTAAAAACAAGGGCTATTCTGCCAATTAGTAGTAGAAAAAAGGAATTATAAAGGATTAGAGTGGAGCCTGACAAACCACCCATGACTCGTATCATTGGCATGAGTACCACAGAGCTGTCTCTAATCAACCTGCATTTCTCAAATGACTGCCTCGCCTGGTTCACCAACTACTTCTCAGACAGAGTTCAGTGTGTCAAATCGGAGGGTCTGTTGTCCGGACCTCTGGCAGTTTTTATGGGGTGCCACAGGGTTCAATCCTCGGGCCGACTCTTTTCTCTGTATACATCAAGGATGTCGCTCTTGCTGCTGGTGATTCTCTGATCCACCTCTACGCAGACGACACCATTCTGTATACTTCTGGCCCTTCTTTGGACACTGTGTTAACTAACCTCCAGATGAGCTTCAATGCCATACAACTCTCCTTCCGTGGCCTCCAACTGCTCTTAAATGCAAGTAAAACTAAATGCATGCTCTTCAACCGATCGCTGCCCACACCTGCCCGCCCGCCCAGCATCACTACTCTGGACAGTTCTGACTTAGAATATGTGGACAACTACAAATACCTAATTGTCTGGTTAGACTGTAAACTCTTCTTCCAGACTCACATTAAGCATCTCCAATCCAAAATTAAATCTAGAAACGACTTTCTATTTCACAACAAAGCATCCTTCACTCATGCTGCCAAACATACCCTCGTAAAACAGACTATCCTACCGATCCTTGACTTCGGCGATGTCATTTATAAAATAGCCTCCAACACTCTACTAAGCAAATTGGATGCAGGCTATCACAGTGCCATCCGTTTTGTCACCATAGCCCCATATACTACCCACCACTGTGACCTATATGCTCTCGTTGGCTGGCCCTCGCTTCATATTTGTCGCCAAACCCACTGGCACCAGGTCATCTATAAGTCTTTGCTAGGTAAGCCCTGCATTATCTCAGCTCACTGGTCACCATAGCAGCACCCACCCGTAGCACGCGTTCCAGCAGGTATATCTCACTGGTCACCCCCAAAACCAATTCCACCTTCGGCCACCTTTCCTTCTAGTTCTCTGCTGCCAATGACTGGAATGAATTGGGCTCCTTTGCACCCCTGTATCTCTACTTGCACACTCATCTTCTGCACATCTATCACTCCAGTGTTTAATTGCTATATTGTAATTATTTCGCCACTATGGCCTATTTAGTGCCTTACCTCCCTTATCCTACCTCAATTGCAAACACTGTATATAGACTTTTCCTGTTATATTATTGACTGTATGTTTGTTTATTCCATGTGTAACTCTGTGTTGTTGTTTGTGTCACACTGCTTTGCTTTATCTTGGCCAGGTCGCAGTTGTAAAAAATGCGAACTTGTTCTCAGCTAGCCTACCTGGTTAAATAAAGGTGAAATAAATAAAAAAATATGAAAATAAAAAATAGCCGAACATTCAGAGGTCGAGACAGAAGTTGTGAGAGAGAGTCGAAAACAGCAGGTCCGAGACAAGGTAACACGTACGAGGAACAGGTCAGGGTTCCATAACCACAGGCAGAACAGAAACTGGAACACCAGCACGGGCTCAAATCAAATCAAATCAAATTTTATTTGTCACATACACATGGTTAGCAGATGTTAATGCGAGTGTAGCGGAATGCTTGTGCTTCTAGTTCCGACCATGCAGTAGTATCTAACAAGTAATCTAACAAATTCACAACAACTACCTTATACACACAAGAGTAAAGGAAAGAATACGAGTATGTACATATAAATATATGGATGAGCGATGGCTGACCGGCATTGGCAAGATGCAGTAGATGGTATGGAGTACAGTATATACATATGAGATGAGTAATGTAGGATATGTAAACATTATATAAATGGCATCGTTTAAAGTGGCTAGCGATACATTTATTTAATCCAATTATAATTATTAAAATGGCTAGCGATTTGAGTCGATGGCCGAACGGCATAGGCAAGATTCATTAGATGGTTTAGAGTACAGTGTATACATTTGATATGAGTAATGTCGGATATGTAAACATTATATACAAAATTAGAAGCTGTTTTTCAGTCTCTCGGTCCCAGCTTTGATGCACCTGTACTGACCTCGCCTTCTGGATGATAACGGGGTGAACAGGCAGTGGCTCGGGTGGTTGTTGTCCTTGATGATCTTTTTGACCTTCCTGTGACATCGGGTGGTGTAGGTGTCCTGAAGGGCAGGTTGTTTACCCCCGGTGATGCGTTGTGCAGTCCTCACTACCCTCTGGAGAGCCTTACGGTTGTGGGCGGAGCAGTTGCCGTACCAGGCGGTGATACAGCCCGACAGGATGCTCTCGATTGTGCATCTGTAGAAGTTTGTGAGTGATTTTGGTGACAAGCCGAATTTCTTCAGCCTCCTGAGGTTGAAGAGGCGCTGTTGCGCCTTCTTCACCACGCTGTCTGTGTGGGTGGACCATTTCAGTTTGTCCGTGATGTGTACGCCGAGGAACTTAAAACTTTCCACCTTCTCCACTACTGTCCCGTCGATGTGGATAGGGGGGTGCTCCCTCTCCTGTTTCCTGAAGTCAACGATCATCTCCTTTGTTTTGTTGACATTGAGTGAGGTTATTTTCCTGACACCACACTCCGAGGGCCCTCACCTCCTCCCTGTAGGCCGTCTCGTCGTTGTTGGTAATCAAGCCTACCACTGTAGTGTCGTCAGCAAACTTGATGATTGAGTTGGATGCGTGCTTGGCCACGCAGTCATGGGTAAACAGGGAGTACAGGAGAGGGCTGAGAACGCACCCTTGTGGGGCCCCAGTGTTGAGGATCAGCGGGGTGGAGATGTTGTTTCCTACCCTCACCACCTGGGGCCGGCCCGTCAGGAAGTCCNGTTGTTTAGTTTGTCTGGGAGCAGGACGTCATGGTCCGCGACGGGGCTGGTTTTCTTTTTGTAGTCCGTGATTGACTGTAGACCCTGCCACATTCCTCTCGTGTCTGAGCCGTTGAATTGTGACTCTACTTTGTCTCTATATTGACACTTAGCTTGTTTGATTGCCTTGCGGAGGGAATAGCTACACTGTTTGTATTCAGTCATGTTTCCGGTAGCCTTACCCTGGTTAAAAGCAGTGGTTCGCGCTTTCAGTTTTGCGCGAATGCTGCCATCAATCCACGGTTTCTGGTTGGGGAAGGTTTTAATAGTTGCTATGGGTACAATCACCAATGCACTTGCTAATAAACTCGCTCACCGAATCAGCGTATACATCAATGTTGTTGTCCGATGCTATGCGGAACATATCCCAGTCCACGTGATTGAAGCAATCTTGCAGCATGGAATCAGATTGGTCGGACCAGCGTTGAACAGACCTGAGAACGGGCGTTTCCTGTTTTAGTTTCTGTCTGTAGGCTGGGAGCAACAAAATGAAGTCATGGTCAGACTTGCCAATAGGAGGGCGGAGAATAGCCTAGTATGCATCACGGAAGTTAGAATAACAATGCTTCAGGATTTTACCAGCCTGGGTGGCACATTCGATATGCTGATAAAATTTAGGGAGCCTTGTTTTCAAATTAGCCTTATTAAAATCCCCAGCCACAATAAATGCAGCCTCAGGATATGTGGTTTCCAATTTACATAGAGTCCAATGATTTTCTTTCAGTGCCGTCGATGTGTCAGCTTGAGGGGGGGGATGTACACGGCTGTGATTATAATCGAGGAGAATTCTCTTGGTAGATAATGCGGTCTGCATTTGATTGTAAGGAATTCTATGTCAGGTAAACAAAAGGACTTCCTGTATGTTGTTATGATCACACCACGTCTCGGTAGTCATAAGACACACACCCCCGTCCTTCTTCTTACCAGATAGATGTTTGTTTCTGTCGGCGCGATGCGTGGGAAACCAGGTGGCTGTATCGACTCTGATAACGTGTCCTGAGTGAGCCATGTTTCCGTGAAGCAAAGAACGTTGCAGTCTCTGATGTCTCTCTGGAAGGCAACCCTTGCTCTGATTTCGTCCACTTTATTGTCCAGAGACTGGACATTGGCAATTAGAATACTCGGGAGAGGTGCACGATGCGCCTGTCTACGTAGCTTCACCAGAAAACCGCCACGTTTCCCCCTTCTCCTGCGCCGCTGTTGTTTTGAGTCGCCGGCAGGGATCCAGTCTATTGTCCTAATTGGTGGACCAAACAGAGAATCCGCTTCGGGAAAGTTGTATTCCTGGTCGTAATGTTGGTAAGTTGACGTTGCTCTTATATCCAATAGTTCCTCCCGTTGTATGTAATAAAACGTAATATTTCCCGGGGTAACAATGTAAGAAGTAATACATAAAAAAACAAAATACTGCATGGTTTCCTGAGAACGTGAAGCGAGGCTGCCATCTCTGTCGGCTCAGGACCTCCGGGAGTGGAGGGAGAGAGGAAGATTCACACAGGATACCAGATAAGACAGGATAATGACACTGAGTATAGCCCACGAAGATCTCCTACACCGCACGAGCCCGAGGGGCCGCAAAACCGGACAGGAAGATCATGTCAGTGACTCAACCCACTCAGCGCCTATTAGGGACGGCATGGAAGAGCACTAGTATGCCAGGTACTCAGCACCCGTAATAGGGCCAGAGGCAGAGAATCCCAGTGGAGAGAGGGCACCCGGCCAGGCAGAGACAGCAAGGGCAGTTCGTCGCTCCAGTGCCTTGCCGTTCACCTTTGCACACTTGGGCCAGACTGCAAACAATTAAAGGACCTACTGAAGAGATGAGTCTTCAGTGAAGACTTACAGGTCGAGACCGAGTCTGCGTCTCTCACATAGATAGGCAAACCATTCCATAAACATTGAGCTCTATAGGAGTAAGCCCTGCCTCCAGCTGTTTGCTTAAAAATTCTAGGGACAATAAGGAAGCCTGTGTCTTGTGACCACAGTGTGTAGGTATGTACGGCAGGAGCAAATCGGAGAGATAGGTAGGAGCAAGCCCATGAAATGCTTTGTAGGTTAGCAGTAAAACCTTGAAAGCAGTAAAACCTTGAAAGCATCGTCAGTTGTCTCTTGTCACAGCTATTAAACTCTGTAACTGTTTTAAAGTCACCCTTGGCCTCATGGTGAAATCCCTAAGCGATTTCCTTCCTCTCCGACAAATGAGTTAGGAAGGACGCCTGGATCTTTGTAATGACTGGGTGTATTGATACACCATCCAAAGTGTAATTAATAACTTCACAATGCTCAAAGGGATATTCAATGTCTGTTTTTTTTTTACTTTTACCAATCTACCAATAGGGGCCCTTCTTTGCGAGGCATTGGAAAACCTCCCTGGTCTTTGGTTGAATCTGTGTTTGAAATTCATTGCTCGACTGAAGGTATTCATTAAAAAATCATGTTAAACACTATCATTTCACACAGAGTGAATCGGCAGGTAGCCTAGTGGTTAGAGCGTTGGACTTGTAACCGGAAGGTTCCCCGGGCGCTGAAGACATGGATGTCGATTAAGGCAACCCCCCGCACCTCTCTGATTCAGAGGGGTTGGGTTAAATGCGGAAGACACATTTCAGTTGAATGCATTCAGTTGTACAATTGACTAGGTACCCCCCTTTCCCATGCAACTTATTATGTGACTTGTTAAGCAAATTTTACTCCTCAACTTATTTAGGCTTGCCATAACAAAGGGGTTGAATACTTATTAACTCAAGACATTTAAGCTATTCAGTTTTTATTCTGCAAACATTTCTAAAACTTTCATTCCACTTTGCCATTATGGTTGTATTGTGTGTAGGCCAGTGACACAACATCTCAATGTAATAAATGTTAAATTCA
Organism: Hucho hucho; assembly: GCA_003317085.1. Lineage (NCBI taxonomy): Eukaryota > Metazoa > Chordata > Actinopteri > Salmoniformes > Salmonidae > Hucho > Hucho hucho. The sequence goes on along the minus strand of QNTS01000032.1, from coordinate 891,284 downwards.
GGCTGTAACACAACAAAATGTGAAAAAGTAAAGGGGTTTGATTACTTTCTAAAGGCACTGTCAATATTGGCCACCATTTTTTGGATATTTGAGTGATATAGAATAAAGGTGAACTATACCTGACAAGTATGAGTGGTTGTATATCGTGAACGTCTAGCAACCCAAAGGATGCGAGTTCAAATCTCATCAGGGACAACTTTAGCATTTTAGCTAATTAGCAACTTTTCAACTACTTACTACTTTTTAGCGACTTAGATTTTAGATTCCTCAAAGTAGCCACCCTTTGCCTTGATGACTGCTTTGCACACTCTTGGCGTTCTCTCAACCAGCTTCACCTGGAATGCTTTCCAACAGCCTTGAAGGAGTTCCCACACATGCTGTGCACTTCTTGGCAGCCTTTTCAATTCCTCCAGGCTGTGTAAGGGCTATTTGACCAAAAAAGAGTGTGATGGAGTGCTGCATCAGATGACCTGGTCTCCACAATCACCCGACCTCAACCCAACTGAGATGGTTTGGGATGTGTGTTGGGCCATTGTCCTGTTGTAAAAACAAATGATAGTCCCACTAAGCGCAAACCAAATGGGAAGGCGTATCGCTGCAGAATGCTGTGGTAGCCATGCTGGTTAACTGTGCCTTGAATTCTAAATAAATCACTGACAGTGTCACCAGCAAAGCACCCCCACACCATCACACCTCCTCCATGCTTCATGGTGGGAACCACACATGCGGATATCATCCATTCATCTACTCTGCTTTTCACAAAGATACAGCGATTGGAACCAAAATCTAAAATGTAGACTCAATTTGGACAGATTTACACCGGTCTAATGTCCATTGCTCGTGTTTCTTGGCCCAAGCAAGTCTCCTCTTCTTATTGGTGTCTTTTAGTAGTGGTTTCTTCGCAGAAACTTGACCATGAAGGCCTGATTCACGCAGTCTCCTCTGAACAGTTGATGTTGAAATGTGTCTGTTACTTGAACTCTGTGAAGCATTTATCTGGGCTGCAATCTGATCCTCTGCAGCAGAGGTAACTCTGTGTCTTCCTTTCCTGTGGCGGTCCTCATGAGAGCCAGTTTCATCATAGCGCTTAATGGTTTTTGCGACTGCACATGAAGAAAATGTAAAAGTTCTTGAAATGTTCCGTATTAACTGACCTTCATGCCATAAAGTAATGATGGACTGTCATTTCTCTTTGCTTATTTGAGCTGTTTTGCCATAATATGGACTTGGTCTTTTACCGAATAGGGCTATCTTCTATATACCCCCCACCTTGTCACAACCCAACTGAATGGCTCAAATGCATTAAGAAGGAAAGAAATTCCACAAATGAACTTTTAAGAAGGCACACCTGTTAATTGAAATGCATTCCAGGTGACAACCTCATGAAGCTGGTTGAGAGAATGCCAAGAGTGTGCAAAGCTGTCATCAATGCAAAGGGTGGCTATTTGAAGAATATAAAATATATTTTCATTTGTTGAACACCTTTTTGATTACTACATGATTCCATATGTGTTATGTCACAGTTTTGATGTCTTCACTATTATTCTACAACGTAGAAAATCGTTAAAATAAAGAAAAATCCTTGAATGAGTAGGTGTGTCCAAACTTTTGACTGGTACTGTACATTTAGCAAATTCGCAACATACAGTACGTTTTGCAAATTGTTAATATTTTATTGTGTGTTTTGCAAATTTGTAACATATAATACGAATTGTAATTCATTACATGTCATACGAAATGGGTGATAGACATCCACAAATGAATACATACCACCGGTAATCTCTGAGACCAGGTTGATTTGTCAGTGTCAAAGTAGCCTGTCATTTTCGATGTGTGCTGTATTAAAAAAAATATTCTGCTTAAAACTTCTTAGGGAGCAGCTCCCGAGGTGACGGTTTTGGAGAGCCTGGCGTGCCCAAAGTAAAATGCCTCCCACTCAGGCCCAGAAAATAGGATATGCACCTATTTACCACCATTGGATAGGAAACACTCTGAAGTTTCTAAGAGTGTTCAAATTTAAATGCCCATATAAGGGAGTATGAATGCAGTACCTATTGCTTCCTCTGGATGTCAACAGTCTCGAGACACTGTTTTGATTCTGTTTAGTTGCTTTAGATGGCAGAAGAAGAAGAATTAGGAAGTGGTCACACAGAAGTAAACAGAAGAGAATGCGCGTTCCCGGCTTGCGCGCTCTGTGGTTTTTCCCTTTCTTATCACCCAGTTTATATTCCGGTTGAAATATTATACTGAATATACATTAAAGTGTTCCTAAGGATACATTATCAATTATGTTTGATTGTTCTTGGACAAGTTTATAGGTATAGGTTGAACGAGTTCTCTTCACGTTTCAATGGGCGAGTGGACGCTGTATTTTCTTATCATAACGCGCCAACCAAACTGAGATTTATGGATATAATAAATTACTTTTTCTAACAAAAGAACCATGGATTGTCTTCGTTGGACACTTGGGAAGCCCTCAGCAGAAGTTCTTCAAAAGGTAATTGATTTGTTTTCGCTGTGAAATGTGTTTTGTGTGAAC
>QNTS01000032.1:817709-878578 GCA_003317085.1 Hucho hucho | reverse complement strand
AAAAACATTTCCACTGCATTTCAGCCCTGCCACAAAAGGACCAGCTGACATCATGTCAGTGATTCTCTCGTTAACACAGGTGTGAGTGTTGACGAGGACAAGGCTGGAGATCACTCTGTCATGCTGATTGAGTTCGAATAACAGACTGGAAGCTTCAAAAGGAGGGTGGTGCTTGGAATCATTGTTCTTCCTCTGTCAAACATGGTTACCTGCAAGGAAACACGTGCCGTCATCATTGCTTTGCACAAAAAGGGCTTCACAGGCAAGGATATTGCTGCCAGTAAGATTGCACCTAAATCAACCATTTATCGGATCATCAAGAACTTCAAGGAGAGCGGTTCAATTGTTGTGAAGAAGGCTTCAGGGTGCCCAAGAAAGTCCAGCAAGCGCCAGGACCGTCTCCTAAAGTTGATTCAGCTGCGGAATCGGGGCACCACCAGTACAGAGCTTGCTCAGGAATGGCAGCAGGCAGGTGTGAGTGCATCTGCATGCACAGTGAGGCGAAGACCTCTGGAGGATGGCCTGGTGTCAAGAAGGGCAGCAAAGAAGCCACTTCTCTCCAGGAAAAACATCAGGGACAGACTGATATTCTGCAAAAGGTACAGGGATTGGGCTGCTGAGGACTGGGGTAAAGTCATTTTCTATGATGAATCCCCTTTCCGATTGTTTGGGGCATCCAGAAAAAAGCTTGTCCGGAGAAGACCAGGTGAGCGCTACCATCAGTCCTGTGTCATGCCAACAGTAAAGCATCCTGAGACCATTCGTGTGGGGTTTCTTCTCAGCCAAGCGAGTGGGCTCACTCACAATTCACTCACAAAGAACACAGCCATGAATAAAGAATGGTACAAACACATCCTCCGAGAGCAACTTCTCCCAACCATCCAGGAACAGTTTGGTGACGAACAATGCCTTTTCCAGCATGATGGACCACCTTGCCATAAGGCAAAAGTGATAACTAAGTGGCTCGGGGAACATAACATAGATATTTTGGGTCCATGGCCAGGAAACTCCCCAGACCTTAATCCCATTGAGAACTTGTGGTTAATCCTCAAGAGGCGGGTGGACAAACAAAAACCCACAAATTCTGACAAACTCCAAGCATTGATTATGCAAGAATGGGCTGCCATCAGTCAGGATGTGACCCAGAAGTTAATTGACAGCATGCCAGGGCGGATTGCAGAAGTCTTGAAAAAGAAGGGTCAACACTGCAAATATTGACTCTTTGCATCAACTTCATGTAATTGTCAATAAAAGCCTTGTAATTAATTATACTTCAGTATTCCATAGTAACATCTGTCAAAAATATCTTAAGACACTGAAGCTGCAAACTTTGTGGAAATTAATATTTGTGTCATTCTCAAAACTTTTGGCCACGACTGTATATGTTATTCATGTGGTCCTTTGTAGCTCATTTGGTAGAGCATGGCGCTTGTAACGCTGGGGTAGTGGGTTTGATTCCTGGGACCACCCATATGTAAAAATGCACGCATGACTGTAAGTCGCTTTGGATAAAGCGTCTGCTAAATGGCATACATGCATAAGATCAAGGGGGTGTCTTTTCATGGGTCCCTGCCTGGATTCTATCTCTGTCCTAGCCCATTTGATTAGACTGTTGTTCATTATCCTCAGGACCCAGGCTTCTACCACTGGGGGATCTGAAGACTAAAGTCCTGTGTCACACCAGAGGTAAGGCCTCCAGTTTGAAGCACAGGATGAAAGGAAACATTACTCAACACTTTGACCTTTGACCACTTTGACCTTTAGCAAGAGCTACTTTTGTGGGAAGCACTTGAATCACTTTGGGAAGCACTTAGACTAATTGATTTACAGTAGCTTCACAACACTGATATAAAGTGTGTGTGTGTGTGTCAGTTCTGCTAGGGACAGTGGAGAGTGTGTCTGTGAAGATGAATGAGCGGTCCATCGTGATGGTGAACACTATGTACATGCTGGCCTCGCGTGGCCATGTCAACGCCCTGCCTTCCCCTCACTACGTCACATTACCCGACCACTGCAGCTCCCCTGAACTGGTGCCGGGCAACACTTACATCTGGGTGAAAATACCTTTCTCAGACACCATAAGACTCATCTCTGATCTCAGCGATCATTCCTTCCCTCTTCATTCTATCCTCTCCAGGTGCTCAAAAGGATACTATTAACCATGTTTTGAGGCAATACAGTGTTTGTTCACAAACAATGGCTTTAAAAAAAAGCGTCTATTTTGGGTTCTGATGGGGCAGGACAGTTTAACTAAGCTCATGAGGCATACGTTATATTCTTCAAGTCAATTTGTATATCATTCATTTAAAACTCGAAAAATGTATGTAGCTAACAGAGATTACCCATTTAAGATATCAGTATATCTTAGAGCAATTTTTATTTGCTCACAAAAAAACGACCATGTTTATGATCTCTCATGAGTCATATCTCAGGATAAGCCATATTTTATTATGTTTGTCTGGGTAGTGTTTTCTGTTATATTATCGCAAATGTTCCTTTAATGTTAATGCAATTTTATTGTCTTAATAATGGCTATTCCATACTGAAGCTATTTATTCACTGAAACTCTTTGTTCAATGTGACACTAACATCATATGCGTGAATCTGTCTGTGAAGTGATTGCACCACATTGTGAAACGGCAGGAAATAAAGCCTATTTTCTAACCAAGCAATTGTGTGTAGGTGTGTGACTTCACCATGACCTCGTGACTTTTTCTACATTGTGTTACGTTACAGCCTTATTCTAAAATTCATTCCTTTGTTCTTTTCCCCCCTCATCAATCTACACACAATAATCCATAATAACATAGCCCCCCAATTTTTTAAGTAAAGATACATGTTTTGTTATACCTGTGGTATTGTAATAGAAATTTTGTTCTCAATATTCACAAACTGAACATTAATTGACCTACTCTGTCTGTAACCCAAAGGTCGTAAAGCTTTGGTTAAGATGAAACAGACAGAGACCCAGCTGCAGAGATCATTATGTCAAATGTTTATTCACCGAGAATTCTCCCCTCACAATAAGAACACAGTCCTTTATATGTACATACAATTTAACTCCACCCCACTTTAGACGGGCTGTGTTTTACAAATAACATCTTATCACTTCTAACAGCTTTCTAACCGTTTCTCCCCTCCCTGGGTGAAGAAACCGTTTTCCTGTTATAGGATCCAGTTATAAATCGTCTGTCGACAGTTCTCCTGTTATCTCAACTCCATCCTGCTTAGGTTGCAAAATAGTAACACGATGTCTTAGTCTTTTAAAAAGTTCTAGACCTATTCCTCTAACAGCTATTACATATATTTTCAGGATTTAGTATTCTTAGTAATTACTTAAACATATTATTTTAAACATAATAATTTAGTCATTAAACATAAATCATATGAATTTATTCATAACAGGTATACGGTCTGATATTCCACGGCTGTCAGGTTTTTGATGACGACCCCATCCACTGCAGAGAACAAAGCCCTCCTGGTAATCTACGGCCATCTGGGCTGCTCTGCCATCCTCTTCTTCAACCTCTTCCTGGAGAGGGTCATCACCATGTTGGGCTTCCTCATGCGATGGTGCCACCGGAGTAGAACACACAACATCAGGCCAAGGGGCAACAGCAACCAACACAAGGGTGGAGGAGAGGAAAGAGACATGGAGGGTGGGAAAGAGGGTTGGAGGCCTTCTGTGCATTCTGTCACTCTCATACTTTTTGCTGCTACCCTGGTGTTGGCGTGTGGTGCTTCCACTCCCTACTCCGCCATGGAGGGCTGGAGCTACATCGAGTCCCTGTACTTCTGCTTCGTGGTCTTCAGTATGATGGGCTTCAGAGACCTAGTGATAATAGCATATAGCAAACAATTTATACAAAGGAAAGTTATAAACTCATTCATATTTGTTTAGTTCTGCAATGGATAAATCCAATTTCGCATAACCATCCAATTACAATTTCTCTTCCCGTTTCTCTGGGCCAATAAAGATCTACGTTTCATTGACCACGTTTAATCTCATCTCATTACACCACTGTGTGCGAATTACAGGGGAGCCAGTGCGGGCTCCGCTCCCCTGAATAAGACCTAAGCAGTGGCGATTTTAGCATGTACATTTTGGTGTGTCAAACCATTTTTTTGAGGGGGTACGCATGCCAGCAAAGCCACTACACAACACAACACTAAACAATACATTCATTGCACTATAATGGTTACAAACAGTCCCACAAACTGTTAGGGCCTACATAAAGCTGTCCCAACAGCAGAGCTTTCCATTCAGCACCATGGACTGAATCCTTACCACTGCTACACCTGGCTATCAGCGGATCCTTGTCTGGCAGCAAATCAGTTCATTCAGCCTCATTTACTGCGTTTTTAAAAAACAGCTGATATGGCTGACTTGCTTAAACAAATGTGGTTTCTACTGACAATTGAGATGTACAAAGTATGACATAAGGGAACGACGAGCGGATTAAACATAATCCATAATTTTGATTAAGACTTTAAATGAGCGAGCTAGGACGGACATAGTCAATATAGCTATTTGTTCAGCACTTTTGAAATGTACAGTGACAGAATTCAGAACATCTGCCATTCTTACAGTGTTCTCCCTGTACACCAATTCAGAACTGTAGGATAAATAAAGGGGGCACATAAGCAGACAATGAAAGCTCTTACAAAATTCAATGATTACATTTCTCTAAAACAGGCTATAGGCTACATGTGCACCATCAAGTCAGAACAGTAGGGGAAGTTATGAGGGAGGAAAGGGACCAAATTATTAGGGTGACAGCTTACTACACAACATACAGTACACTTAGTATTACTTTCTTGGCTACAGTATACATATCTCCCTGCCATATTACATCATTTATGCAGCAGCCATCAATATATTTTTGGACTCACCTATTTGTGCTGTGCTCACTTAAACAGGAAGGTGGCACGGTTGTCCTTCTTGTATACTCTAGAACGAGGCCCGAATCCCGACTTGGAATTCCGAGTTCAAAATAATTTTCCGGATTTTCCCAGTCAGAGCTAGTTTTATCAGAGTTCCCAGCTGCACTCATTGTTGAATTTGTGATTTACAACTTGTTGTGTAATGTTTATGTCCAGTGGCTGATGAACACCGAAAGGTTTTATTTAGCACTGATAAGTATTGAAAAGGATTTGCCAGTAGATTGCCAACTTGATGCATGAAGATGACTGCTTGTCTAGCTTGCTAGCTAATATTTTGAAAGTATGATGTTGACAAGATCAGTCTAATCAAAGCTACAGTAGATATAACGTGATTTGACATCGTTTTATCTGTGGCCAATGACATTTAAAAAATATATATATTTCACCTTTATTTAACCAGGTAGGCTAGTTGAGAACAAGTTCTCATTTACAACTGCGACCTGGCCAATATAACGCAAAAGCAGTGTGACACAAACAACAACACAGAGTTACACATGGAATAAACAAGAGTACAGTCAATAACACCAACAGAAAAAAATAAAGTCTATATACAGTGTGTGCAAATGGCGTGAGGAGGTAAGACAATAAATAGGCCATAGTAGCGAAGTAATTACAATTTAGCAAATCAACACTGGAGTGATAGATGTGCAGATGATGATGTGCAAGTAGAAATACTGGTGTGAAGAAGAGCAGAAAAGTAAATAAAAACAATATGGGGATGAGGTAGGTAGATTATGGGCTATTTACAGATGGACTATGTACAGCTGCAGTGATTGGTTAGCTGCTCCGATAGCTAATGTTTAAAGTTACTGAGGTCTCCAGCTTCAGCGATTTTTGCAATTCGTTCCAGTCATTGGTAGCAGAGAACTGGAAGGAAACGCGGCCAAAGGAGGTGTTGGCTTTGGGGATGACCAGTGAGATATACCTGCTGGAGCGCGTGCTACCGGTGGGTGTTGTTATCGTGACCAGTGAGCTGAGATAAGGCGGAGCTTTACCTAGCAAAGACTTATAGATGACCTGGAGCCAGTGGGTCTGGCGACGAATATGTAGCGAGGGCCAGCCGACAAGAGCATACAGGTCGCAGTGGTGGGTGGTATATGGGGCTTTGGTGACAAAACAGATGGCACTGTGATAGACTGCATGCCTATGCCCATGGGTTATACCAAGGAGGACACTATCTGATGTGAATGTCTGCAATTTTCAGTTCAACCTATAGTAGGCTAGGCTTGCCTATATCAACACCATTTTTGGACATGATAGCTTAACATTGGTTTAAATAGCAATTTACACCAATGTCAGGCTATCATGTCCAAAAATGGTGTTGATATACGCTAGCCCAGCTAATAACACCTCCTTGACAATGAAGATGTCTCTGTTGTTGATCTTAATGTCTGTATAGGCTACGCCAGTCAGTCAATAGCATGCATTACAGAACTGACAGGAAAGCAAGGTCATATTTAGTGTCTTCTACTGTATAGACTTCATTGGATTTCTGGAGTAGCTGTGCCCTCTACTGGACACTTGGTGAACCTAACCAGACCAGTCAATTTACATGTTGTTACACCTGTGACAAGGTAGGCTAAATAATGATTATAAAAACGCATATAAGACGTTGTAGGCGTAAGATGCATGTAGGAAAGTCTAAACATCCATTCAGCCTCATATGCTGAGATATGATTAGGAATACATGTTTCTCCATATATATCGATGCAGAGAGGAGTCAGTGAGAAGGAGAAAGAGACTACTGAATATGAAGACATTGAGAGAGGTAACAAGGTGAAGGAGGAACAAAAGAATGACAAAAGCTAAAGCGTAGTGTCAGACAGAAAGAAGATGGAGCTCAAGATGGCAAAGCTGAAGGTGCAGACACATTCTGAACTTGGCCAAGAAAGGAGAGGTGACAGTGGAGAGTACTTAGCTTTTAACTGAGAATAAAAGGCAGCGAAAGGTGTCAGACAAACAGAAAGAAAGCGCAGCGACCGACAGACAAACGGTTTACAAGATAGTGACAGTGACAGTGGAGACAAGAGATTGTTAGCTGGGAATGAAAGGGTGGAGTAGGAGAGGTTGAGAGAGCAATGGATGGAACCTCATAAAAAATGGTTTTAAGAGAGACTTCGCCAAAGCAGACCAGGATGTGAATGACCTTAGTGGCCTGGAAGGAGGACAGGGGGAGATGGGCCAAGGCCAAGGCTGGCCTATGAAGCATCTGGGATCAACGGGGGGAAAGATGGATAAAGGAGAAGGAGGAGATTAATATAAGGATCACACAGGCAGCAGAGGAGTGGATGATCGAGCTGAGAGAAAAGGAGAGAGTGAGTGACAGAGGCTCTGGAAAGAGAAAAGATGAGGATTCTTTGCCTGCATGGACAAGAGAAGAAGGGACGGGAGATGGAAAAGGGAGAGATGGAAAAGGAAGAGTCGTGGGAGAGAAAGGGTAGTGAAACGTAGAAAATGCAAATGGGAGAAAGACAGATGGGCAATAGAGAAGAGAGATATGGTGGAGACGATGAGCAAAGCATACAGGTACAGTACTCCATTTAACCAGTCACACTTCAGGGAGGTCACAAGTCACCTCCTAATGGTTATACTATCAGATTCATCAGATTAAGTAGTGGAAAACTAAGATGTGTATTAAAAGTGTTTGTGGTTACTGGATAATGCAGTGTAAGTTAACATTGCTGAAATAGTGAATGTATTTGAAATGATGTATCTAACTTCTTGAGTGTTGAAAAATGGTTCCCTATACATGGCCAAGCTTGAAAGTCAAAATTGGTCGCATCGTAAAATATTATGAAGAAAAAAACATTAGATTAAAAAAAATCTGGAAAACAATGTTAAAAGAAGTAACAACATGCACATTAACAAATCTTGAATGCAGTTATTGAGCAGTCCAATACAGTATATCTGACCCTATGGTTTGACATAGGAATGTAGGAATATTTGGTTTGTTTGGCACTGTGTGTGTGTGTGTGTGTGTGTGTGTGTGTGTGTGTGTGTGTGTGTGTGTGTGTGTGTGTGTGTGTGTGTGTGTGTGTGTGTGTGTGTGTGTGTGTGTGTGTGTGTGTGTGTGTGAACGGAGACAGTAAGTACATTCGCCTGCCTCTTCTTACCAGACATCCTGTAGTAGAGGGTCAGAACCTAAGAATCAACTTAAGTGTATGGGTGAGGGCATTCACAGCCGACCATTCAGACGGGTGAGGCCAAACAACAAAAGGTGCAATTCTTTACATTCAAATGTATCATAATTTTTATTGTCACCTGAAATTCACATAGCCCACATTATTTTATATTCAACAATGCTTAATTCAGTTTGATTCATGATTTCTCAGTGGAGCAAGCTCATTGATCAATCAATCAAGTAGCAGTAATGTATTTTTTATACACACACTACAGTAAACAGGATAGCTAAATGCTTCACCTTGCCCCAGCAGCCTAACTACAGTCCCACCCTGCCTAACACCTTGGTGTACAGTGCACATCAACCTTTGAGTGCCAGGCGGCATCAGTGTCAAAGATTGTGTCGAGTTCCTGCGGAACCAAAAAAAACACATGACATTTTCCGGTCACATTTGTCAGAGGGACAACAAAGTGTACGCGTACCAACTCAAACGGCACTCATAAAACGTACTCCTTGGCCAACTTCAAATATGATCTGCTTACTCTGAGGGGGGTAAGTATTAAGTACGAGTGACTTCCCTTGTCTAATGTTGGCTATGGACATAAACTAGCTAACGTTAGTCTGTTTTGCTCTACAGCATTGTACTCGTACTCTTATAAGACAGCATGCTGGCTAGTTTGCCAATGTGACAACACAGACAACTATGGCAGAGCAACCACAACTAGCTAACTTGTGTCGTTATACTTATAGTTGCAATTTCATCTACTAACTTTGTGTGCACATCATGCCAACATCTCTGTCCTACTTTGATTGCAGAGTGACAAAAAGTCGAAATGAGGTCGCACGTATCTGTGCTTCGCCTCCCGAGAGGACCTGATCCGAATGGCCGCGGATTCGACCCGAACTCACCCCGTTTCATCGCGCTGTGTCCAACTACTATTTCAGCTTCGTCTGAAACAGGGACTGACTCAGTCCAAATTAGAGAAGAGCAGCGTGCACGGTCGGCTTTGAGAGAAAGCTTCCTGAGAACGCTCATAGCCATGACCAACAAGCAGGTGCAATTCCACATGCACGAGAGAGTCAAGGTTGAGGCAAAGTTTGGAGCTTCGGACATTGACGTACTCAACGTCCAAGTTTCGGAACTACATACCCCCATTGGGGTGCAGAAAGAAGCCCTGCTCAGGTGCCAGGATGTCATTTCATACTCATTTGATCTCTGAACCGTGCTGTTCACTTAATTGTGATGTTTTTGAACAGATATCCAAGAAATCTGATTTTGAACTGTTATTTCTAATATGATTTCGTTTCACATACAGGGTGTTTTGGGTCTGATAACTGTTCCATTGCTACACAGGGTGTTCTGTCTGGCCGAATATGTAGCAAGCTGTTTCTGTGTATTATTCTGTTACTTTGAGTATGAGTGAGACTTTCCATTGCCATATGTTATTTTTATGTGGCCAGCCAGAAATTGAGAACACTGATATACAGTATGTCTATGATTTGATGTTTCATAGTTTCCAATTCAATGTACCTCCCACTGGAGGGAGATGTCAGCACTGTCTTTGCAACAGGCATGTCAGGGGGCTCTTATACCACCAGGTTATCTGACACTCAGCAGTTCTCGGCTGTCCAGTCCATTTCATTAGGAAACATGTCTGCAGGTGGAATTTGGATTTAATTGTCTGGAAACCTGAAAGTCTTGGCATAATTCCTTGAGTGTAGGACAATGTTTCTTGTCTTGTTCCTTTTGATAAGATCTGTTGCTGAGATATGTTTGTTTACCAATGAAGCCTATTACATTGTCAACAGGCATATGCACTTAATCTTTGTTTTTGTTCTACTTTGAATAAACATTTTGTCACTTGCATTTAGTTTCACAATGTGTTGATTAAGTAGGCCATATGTTGTAGATGAAGGTGTTGGTAATATCAATGTTATTGTATTCCTTTCACTGAAGGGGTGGCAGGTAGCCTAGTGGTTAGAGTGTTGGACTAGTAACCGAAAGGTTGCAAGATTGAATCCCCAAGCTGACAAGGTAAAATATGTCGTTCTGCCCCTGAACAAGGCAGTTAACCCACTATTCCTAGACTGTCATTGAAAATAAGATTTTTTTCTTAACTGACTTGTTAAGTAAAATAAAAAATTTAAAATTATTTTCACTGAATGAAATATTAACTTTCAGTGGTCGTTGGTTGTCTTATAGTTTCAAATTAGTATTTTGATTTTGATAGGACCCTGACACGTAGGCCTAAGTTCCAGTATTGCGCCAGTCAGCACAGATGCTATTGCAACCTCTGGTTTTCTAAGTTAATATGCATGAGGAGAAAGTAGACCTAGCCTAATTGATCTCGACTGCCCAGTCTTTAAGACACTTGTTTGACGCACTATAAATGACTGTGTGTTTAAGGTCAATGCTCTTTGCATACGTTGTGTGTGGATCAATGTGACATCTTAGTTTACACATTTGTCAGTTGAAACTCCTTATGAGGGATCAATAGTGTAGAGTTCGTCATCCTCACAAATCGCCCTTATGAAGAGGCATCAGTAATATTTAATCTTCCTAAAAGGTGTGTTTGTGTGCGTCTCCAATAAATACTTTTATTGGAATGGCATTAGGCGGTCGGTGTGCAGTGCAGTCTCCCTCTGCTGTTGTGCCTGAATGATACTGACCACTTTGTGGAGACAATCATCAATGAGAGGGTGAGTCATAGCCATCCAGCCCCCCTCGGAAGTATGTGTAAAACCCTGTGACATCATAGGGCCCTTGTGATTAAATCTGGAATCCCTCAAGGACGACCAATGTTAATTTCATATTCCCAGGCAGTGGCAGTAGTGCTCAACTCCCTCCCAGCCCGCACTCTCGTTGATGTCTGTCTCGTCCAAGCTCAGTGAAAAACACAAGTGGTCTGAACGTTAATCTCGTTGCAGTAGTGTATCGGCAACTAAGTGATGTTGCAGCTAGTGGCTGTGTGTACAGTTCGTTTACTGTCTCCTTGAGAAGAGTGAGAAGAGTGTGATTGGTCATTTAATGATAATCCTATTTTGGTGCTGTGGACTGGATCTGGTGGTCTGCCTCATTTGTTGCTTAGTAGGCACACTGTTTCTCAATGTTATCTACTCTTGAGTTTCTCTTTCCTGGATTCTGCTTCTCCCTGATTCCAGTGGAAAAACATCCCTGTGCTCCAGTGTTACAAGGGGAGAGGGGCTGTCACGATGGTACAAGGAATCTGCCCTGTCTAACACCATCATTCAACAGGAAGCACATTCCGCTCCTTCCTGTTTGTGGCCCTCTCTTACTTCCTGTCAAGTGTCTGTGATAACTTACAAAAATACATGGCCACATCCACTTAATCACACCCTGCCCCTGCCTATAAATTCCTCCATTAAAACTGTTGGGCAGTTACTTCTAGGGAATGTATGTTTTCCTTCTATGACTGCCTCATAAGGGGTTCACGGATTCAGTTTTTAGTTTAGGAGAGCTGGGGTTAAGAAATTACAATTATCACTCATTACTGCATGAGGTCGAGGACTCAAAGTGTATAGAGATACAGTACCAGTCAAAAGTTTGGACACCTACTCATTCAAGGATTTTTCTTTATTTTTACTATTTTCTACATTCTAGAATAAAAATGAAGACATCAAAACTGTGAAATAACACATGGAATCATGTAGTAACCAAAAAAGTGTTTAACAAATGAAAATATATTTTATATTCTTTAAATAGCCACCCTTTGCCTTGATGACAGTTTTGCACAGTCTTGGCATTCTCTCAACCAGCTTCATGAGGTAGTCACCTGGAATGCATTTCAATTAACAGGTGTGCCTTCTTAAAAGTTAATTTGTGGAATATCTTTCCTTAATGCGTTTGAGCCAATCAGTTGTGTTGTGACAAGGTAGGGGGGAGGTATACAGAAGTTAGCCCTATTTGGTAGAAGACCAAGTCCATATTATGGCAAGAACAGCTGAAATAAGTAAGCAAAGAGAAATGACAGTCCATCATTACTTTATGACATGAAGGTCAGTTAATACGGAACATTTCAAGAACTTCGAAAGTATCTTCAAGTGCAGTCGCAAAAACCATCAAGTGCTATGATGAACCTGGCTCTCATGAGGACCGCCACAGGAAAGGAAGACCCAGAGTTACCTCTGCTGCAGAGGATAAGTTCATTAGAGTTACCAGCCTCAGAAATTGCAGCCCAAATAAATGCTTCACAGAGTTCAAGTAACAGGCATATCTCAACATCAACTGTTCAGAGGAGACTGGGTAAATCAGGCCTTCATGGTAGAATTGCTGCAAAGAAATCACTACTAAAGGGCACCAATAAGAAGAAGAGACAAAAAACAAGATTCTCTGGTCTGATAAAACCAAGCGGGCTGTCATGTGCCTTTTACTGAGGAGTGGCTTCCGTCTGGCCACTCTACCATAAAGGTCTGTTTGGTGGAGTGCTGCAGAGATGGTTGTCCTTCTGGGAGGTTCTCCCATCTCCAAAGAGGAAGTCTGGAGCTCTGTTAGAGTGACCATCAGGTTCTTGGTCACCTCCCTGACCAAGGGCGCTCTCCCTTGAATGCTGAGTTTGGCTGGGCGGCCAGCTCTAGGAAGAGTCTTGGCGGTTCCAAACTTCTTCCACTTAAGAATGATGGAGGCCATTTTAGAATAAGGCTGTAACGTAATAAAATGTTGAAAAGGTAAAGGGATCTGAATACTTTCCAAATGCTCTGTTAATCTTGGCTCTGAAAGGACCAAAGCCTGTCCTGTTGTGGGGCATGGATCATGCTCTCTCCAGTCTCCGGCCTCTTGTTTTGTCTTTAGAGAGGCAAGCTGTTTGTGCTCAAACAACTGGAGAAGAGGTGCTACCTAAAACATGTACTTTATGTGGATGGAAAGCACAACAGTTTCTCCATAGAAAAAGCCCTGCACTTGATTAGAATAATATGAAAAACACAGTGGTGATTGGGTCACAGCGCCCTCCATCAGACATGTTGTTGTTTGGTTTCTCCATACAGGAGATTAAGACGGTGGCTCCTTGGGCCGCTGGGGATGTTGACTGGAATGTGCCCATTGTGGCACTGTGCGGCAGTCAGAGCAGAGCAGACAGAAGGGGGACTGACTGAGTCACTGGCAGGCGGCATTCCCCAGGTTTGTTTGACTAGCCTGTGAGGGAATGTTGGAGGAGCTCCAGTGATTGTGAGGGCCAGGCGCTCCATGTGGCAGGCTCACTTCCCCGGCTCAAGTGGCCAGGGAGATAAAGACCAAGGCAGGGGACCATGCCAGCAGAGAGACCCAGGCAAGTAGACGTTTTGGCCCCAAACCCAAACAACCCCACTTAGCTCATACCAGGAGGCCTCAAGCCTGCTCATTTTATATAATACTATATAATACTGTATCTGTGTAAAGTATGTGTTCCTGACCCCAACATCTCCTGGGAAATATTGCATCTATTAGTATTGTCTGAGTACGTTTGCTATGTATATGAAACACGTTCATAAATTACTTGAAATTCCAACTTTTCTTTCTTCCCTAGGTTTGAGCGTGTTGATAGACAGTCTATGGTTTGAGCATTTCAGCTTCTGGTTGACTGTGCTTTCCAACACATCATAGTAAAGTGGGGGAACATAGTTTTGCTTCCTGAGTGATCTAATAGGGAAGGACGGGAGGGGGTCGCATGTACTCTGTCTAGACAGAAAAACATGAAGAAGGGGGTTCACTAATTAGTCAGAGATTAAAGTTATCTTACTTTATCTACATCAAAGCCTAGTGAACCCTAACTGTCCCACTCCCATTCCCACAAGGCCAAACACAGGAAGATGCTGCTAATGACTGTCTATGATGCTGATGACCCACCAACAGAGCTCCCAACTGATGATTGGATTGCTTCACAAGCTATGAAGTTCATTCCTCAGCCAATCAGAGGAGGGCAGGAAAGCAAAGCTGCCATTTTGGTATGTTTGTGGATAAGCATGATGTCAATGGGTCCATCCAACCCTCCAAATGGGTTAAATGGAGTCATCCATATTTATATCAGCTACACAGTTGGGACCTTCCTTGGTCTCCCAACCACTCCTGAACCTCATTGCAGACGTCCAGGCCAAAGAACTACAGGTCCAACAGTATTAACGAACCATTCCTGGCTGTTAGGATCTCACAGCAATAATCCTTTAATTAGACAATAACAGGAAGTAGACAGGCAATATCTGAGAAGCCGTTTCCTGTTGGAGCTCGGTGTGGGCAAATGCCAAGGCCACTTATTTCAACATCTTGTTATGTTGAATAACATTCCTGTTCGATGAGCAAGAAAGCATTAGACATTCTTGCATTCCCTTAAATGACTAAATCTGGTTATTTTAACAGAGGTGCAAAGGAGATGTGTGCTAATTTATCTACAAGGGGAAGTGGCAGTCTCATAAAGCTATCAGGGGCAGAATCACATACATTTAAAGGTTTTTCTTCCTGTGGTCATTAACGCTGTGTCTGTGACTGGAGCGCTTCACTGATCTTCAGACGCTTCCCACAAGAACGGAAGGGAGGATGGTTCCAGACACTCAGTCCCTCCTCCTCCCTCCAACGCCCCCTCATCCTCCAGTACTTGCTACACTACAGGAGAGTTATTCTCACCTCTACCCTCCTTCCTGTACTCATCTTTTTTTCACATCATCAAAAGCGCATTTTCGGGAGGTAGACCTAATTGCTAATAATTTATCTCACAGACATACTCACACCCACCAGCTCCCTCCCCGGACCAGACTCCAATCTCAATCTACACTATATATATACACAAAAGTATGTGGTCACTACTAAAGATTTGTGGATTCGGCTATATCAGCCACAACCATTGCTGACAGGTGTATAAACTCGAGCACACAGCCATGCAATCTCCATTGATGGAATGGAGAGGCAGGTAGCCTAGTGGTTAGAGTGTTGGACTAGTAACTAAAAGGTTGCAAGATTGAATCCCCGAGCTGACAAGGTAGAAATCTGTCGTTCTGCCCCTGAACAAGGCAGTTAACCCACTGTTCCTAGGCCTGACCTTGAAAATAAGAATTTGTTCTTGCCTAGTAATAAAAATAATTAAAAATAGACAAACGTTGGCAGTAGATTGGCCTTACTGAAGAGTTCAGTGACTTTCAACGTGGCACTGTCATAGGATGCCACCTTTCCAACATGTCAGTTAATTAAATTTCTGCCCTGCTAGAGCTGCCACGGTCAACTGTAAGTGCTATTATTGTGAAGTTGAAATGTCTAGGAGCAACAACGGCTTAGCCGCAAAGTGGTAGGTCACAGAAGCTCACAGAACGGGACTTCTGAGTGCTGAAGAGCGTAGCACGTAAAAATCGTCTGTCCTCGGTTGCACTGAGTTCCAAACTGCCTCTGAAAGCAACGTCAGCACAAGAACTGTTAGTTGGGAGCTTCATGAAATGGGTTTCCATGGCCGAGCAGCCGCATACAATCCTAAGATCACCATGAGCAATGCCAAGCGCCGGCTGGAACAGCGTAAAGCTCGCCACCATTGGAGCAGTGGAAACGCGTTCTATGGAGTGATGAATCACGCTTCACCATCTGGCAGTCCGACGGACAAATCTTGGTTTGAGGGATGCAAGGAGAACGCTACCTGCCCTAATGCATAGTGCCAACTGTAAAGTTTGGAGGAGGAGGAATAATAGTCTGGGGCTGTTTTTCATGGTTCGGGCTAGGCCCCTTAGTTCCAGTGAAGGAAAATCTTAACGCTACAGCATACAATGACATTCTAGACTATTCTGTGCTTCCAACTTTGTGGCAACAATTTGGGGAAGGCCCTTTCCTGTTTCAGCATGACAATGCCCCTGTGCACAAGCGAGGTCCAAACAGAAATAGTTTGTTGAGATCAGTGTGGAAGAACTTGACTGGCCTGCACAGAGCCCTGACCTCAACCCCATCAAACACCTTTGGGATTAATTGGAATGCCGACTGTGAGCCAGGCATAATCGCCCAACATCAGTGCAAGACCTCACTAATGCTCTTGTGGCTGAATGGAGGCAAGTCCCCGCAGCAATGTTCCAACATCTAGTGGAAAGCCTTACCAGAAGAGTGGAGGCTGCTATAGCAGCAAAGGGGGGACCAGCTCCATATTAATGCCCATGATTTTGGAATGAGATGTTCGACGAGCCAGTGTTCTCATACTTTTGGTTATGTAGTGTGTGTCTTTCTCGTTCACTTCCTCTGGCCTCTCTCTCTTTCTCTCTCTCTCTTTTCCTCTTCTCATGAGGCTTGATTTACTTGTGTCAAAGACAAGGACATCTGCCCATTAGCGAGTGACTGATTTAGGTATCGCTGTCCCCTCCTCCACCTTTCCCCACTCTTCTTATCATTCTTCTCCTCCTCCTCCTTCTCTCAAATTGTGGTTGCCAACCTTCGTCACGAGGGCCGGTGAATCATCAGTGGGCTCATTCTGGGCCCGGGGTGGGACGCAGCAGTTACTTCCGTCCCCTCCGAAATTACCAGAGAAACCCAACCTTGTCTGCTCTCTACTGTCTCATCACTCTGTCGCAGGGAGAGATGGAGATGGAGAGAGGGAGGCTGAGATGGAGAGATGGGAAGAGAGAGGGGGGAGAGGGGAGGAGAGGGCAGACGCAAAACCACATGGTCATTTTGAAGTGAATCAAACCGCGTTACACTGTCATTTTGAAAGAGTCATTATGATGTTGATAATGTGGTCCATCACTAGAGAATGGAGAAAGAGAGAGGGATGAGTGGGAAGGAGAAGGAGGAAGACCCTTTTAATTGAGTCTTTATAATTGATATGATCATGATCTATCATTGTTTTGCTGTTTTAATGTGGTACGCCTTTATATGTCTAAATGAGTGCTGATTCTATTACTCTGTTCATCCCACTCAGAGCAGCTGTTTCTCTATCCAGGCCTATCCAGGCGTTCTGTACTGCTTGGCCTGGTCTGTTTACTGCTAGAAGAAATGCTCCCCATAACCCCTACACCATGGTCTTCTACCCCTGTCCCTCAGAGCTCATAGTTGGGCATCGGATAGTGGGGGTGGGGTCAGTGTGTGTGTGTTTGCAGGGGAGGGAAGGGGGGCCAGGTCATTTTTGGCGGAGTCCCAGAGCACGTCTCCCTGGCCGCTTATTTACTGATGGTATCTTAGAGCTGGAATCTGGGTAAACACTGAACCTAGATAACGAGGAGATGACATCTTCCTCCATCCTAGCCCCCACTGCCTTCCACCCTCCACCCAACCTCCTCTGCACGTCCACACCTCCTCGTAATCACCCCCCACCCTCCTAACTGACAATGTCGCCGGAGGGGGTGGCTGCCATTTTACGGGCTCCTAACCAACTGTGCTCTTATGTTAGTTTTTTCACGTTGTTTGTAACTTATTTTGTAACTTATTTTGTACATAATGTTGCTGCTACCGTCTCTTATGACTGAAAATAACTTCTGGACATCAGAACAGCGATTACTCACCTCGAACTGGACAAAGATTTTTCTTTAACGAGTCCAACGCGAAGGATATACTGATTTCTCAGGAACGGGCCCAAATCCTCGTCATTTGCGTGAAGAAAAGATGGAGAAAAAGGGGGCGGAGGTCGGGCTGCCTTCTGAGAATTCGTAACTGAGTGAGTAAACATCCACTACCATCCGTTCTATTGGCCAACGTGCAATCATTGGAAAACAAAATGGATGATATATGATCAAGACTATCCAACCAACGTGACATTAAAAACTGTAATATCTTGTTTCACTGAGTCGTGGCTGAACGACGACAGGGATAATATAGAGCTGGCAGGATTTTCCATGCATCGGCAGGACAGAGAAGCTACGTCTGGTAAACGAGGGGCGTGGGTGTTTCCATTTGTCAATAACAGCTGGTGCACAATGTCTATTATTAAAGAAGTCTCGAGGTATTGCTCGCTGGAGGTAGAGTACCTTATGATAAGCTGTAGACCACGCTATCTACCAAGAGAGTTCTCATCTATATTATTCGTAGCCGTCTATTTACCACCACAAACTGTTGCTGGCACTCAACGAGCTGTATAAGACCATAAGCAAACAAGAACATATTCATCCAGAAGTGGTCCACTTAGTGGCCAGGGATTTTATTCCAGGCAAATTTAAACTTAAATCCATTTGACCTAATTTCTCTAGACCACCTTTACTCCACACACAGAGACGCATACAAAGCTCTCCCTCGCCCTCCATTTGGCAAATCTGACCATGATTATATCCTCCTCATTCCTGCTTGCAAGCAAAAACTAACTCAGGAAGTAGCAGTGACTTGCTCAATACGGAAGTGGTCAGATGACACGGATGATACGCTACAGGACTGTTTTGCTAGCACCGACTGGAATATGTTCCGGGATTCATCCAATGGCATTGAGGAATATACCACCTCAGTCATCGGCTTCATCATTAAGTGCATCGACAACGACGTCCCCACAGTGACGGTACGTACATATCCCAATCAGAAGCCATGGATTACAGACAACATCCGCATCGAGCTAAAGACTAGAGCTGCCGCTTTCAAGAAGCGGGACACTAATCCGGAAGTTTATAAGAAATCCTGCTACGCTCTCAAACAAAACATCAAACAGGCAAAGCATCAATACAGGATTAAGATTTAATCCTACTTCACTGGCACTGACACTCGTCGGATGTCGCAGGGCTTGAAAACTATTACAGACTACAAACGGAAACCCAGCCTCAAGCTGCCCAGTGACACGAGCCTACCAGATGAGCTAAATACATTTTATGCTCGCTTTGAGGCAAGCAACACTGAAGCATGCATGAGAGCACCAGCTGTTCCGGACGACTGTGTGATAACGCTCTCTGTAGCCAATGTGAGCAAGACCTTTAAACAGGTCAACATTCACAAAGCCGCGGGGCCAGATGGATTACCAGGACGTGTACTCAAAGCATGTGCTGACCAACTGGCAAGTGTCTTCACTGACATTTTCAACCTCTCCCTGACCGAGTCTGTAGTACCTACATGTTTCAAGCAGACCACCATAGTCCCTGTGCCCAAGAAAGAGAAGGTAACCTGCCTAAATGATTACCGCCCCGTAGCACTCACGACGGTAGCCATGAAGTGCTTTGAAAGGCTGGTCATGGCTCACATCAACAGCATCATCCCAGAAACCCTAGACCCACACCAATTTGCATACCGCCCCAACAGATCCACAGATGACGCAATCACACTCCACACTGCCCTTTCACACCTGGACAAAAAGAACACCTATGTGAGAATGCTGTTCATTGACTACAGCTTAGTGTTCAACACCATAGTGCCCACAAAGCTTATCACTAAGCTAAGGACCCTGGGACTAAACACCTCCCTCTGCAACTGGATCCTGGACTTCTTGACAGGCCACCCCCTAGGTGGTAAGGGTAGGCAACAACATGTCTTCCACACTGATCCTCAACATTGGGGCCCCTCAGGGGTGCGTGCTTAGTCCCCTCTTATACTCACTGTTCACCCACGACTGCATGGCCAAACACGACTCCAACACCTTCATTAAGTTTGCTGACGACACAACATTGGTAGACCTGATTACCGACAACAATGAGACAGCCTATAGGGAGGAGGTCAGAGACTTGGCAGTGTGGTGCCAGGACAACAACCTCTCTCAATGTGAACAAGAAAAAGGAGCTGATCGTGGACTACAGGAAAAGGCGGGCCGAACTGGCGGGCCGAACAGTTGTGAAGCGGGCATTACAACACCTTTTTCCCCTCAGGAGACTAATAAAGATTTGGCATTGGTCCCCAGATCCTCAAAAAGTTCTACAGCTGCATCATCGAGAGCGTCCTGACCGGTTGCATCACCACCTGGTTTGGCAACTGCTTAGCATCTGACCGTAAGGCGGTACAGAGGGTAGTGCATATGACCCAGTACATCACTGGGGCCAACCTTCCTGCCACCCAGGACCTATATACTAGGCGGTGTCAGAGGAAAGCCCCAAAAAATGGTCAAAGACTCCAGTCACCCAAGTCATCCGGTCGCGGACGGCTGCGACAGAGCCTGGACTCGAACCAGGATCTCTAGTGGCAAAGCCTTAGACCCCTGCACCACTCGGGAGGCCGACACAAATTATTTACATTGACACGCCCCCCCAATTTGTTTTTACGCTGCTGCTACTTGCTGTTTATTATTTATGCATAGTTACTTTACCACTACCTACATGTACAAACTACTTCGACTAACCTATACCCCCGCACATTGACTCGGTACCGGTACCGCCTGTATATAGCCTCGTTATTTTATTGTGTTACTTTTAATAATTTTTTACATTAGTTTAGTTGGTAAATATTTTCTTAACTCTTTCTTGAACTGCATTGTTGGTTAAGGGCTTGTAAGTAAGCATTTCACGGTAAGGTCTACACCTGTTGTATTCGGCGTTTGATAAAGTTTGATTTGATTTGACTGGTCCCAAACCTCTACTACTACTCCCCTTCCTCGTAACCTGCCCAGCTCTCCCTCCCTCTCTCCTCAGCCCTAGTGTGTGTTGTAGAACTTCAGTGTCCCTTTCCTGCCACAGTGAAGCTGGACCTCAGCCTGGCCCTGTCCTACCTTGGTGCTCCTCTCCTCCCATTCTGGAGTGCTGATTGGACCGATAGGCAGACAGACATGACCCTGTGACCTCTAGATGAAGCCCTGTGTGGAGGGAAGCCATGGGTCTGGTGGCGTGATGCCACAGGCAACACCTGGCCACATCTGGGAGAGCTAAACTCCTCCTGTGACCCCCGCACATCTGGAGCTAGGGCTCTGACGGAGTGAAATAACACATACACACACACACATTCTGAAACACATATTCTGAGACGCATACACATACTGTATACAGACACACACACAGACAGGGATGTACACTCATACTCACACACACTGACACTCTGTATCCAGTGTGTCCTTCCGCCTCATGAGTTGTGAGCTTGGCTGTTGTATTTTATGGATCAGATGAGGCTTGTGTCTGGGGTAGAAATACAATCACCTGCTCTGTCTTTCTGAGTGTCACTTTTACTACCCACTGGACCCCACTGATACAGCAGGAGCATACATCCCCTGTTCCTCTTTGAACCAGCAGCTTCTCTACAGGCAGCAGAGGCATGTCACTGTCAGTAGAGACATCCTGACATTCTTCACTCTCAAATTTGCAGAATTGGGGTGAAAAGTATATTTTCATCCCCGTTGCTTTTTTTGTTTCATCTGTCAGGATGAACTACAACAAGGACTGCATGCTGTGTCCAGCGATGGCAGAGGAGGCTCAGGGACTGTTCTTAACCACTGCCAAGATGTGGTGGCTTTTTGTGCGCTTTTCAGCAGCCGTGGCATCACCCAGGCATCACTACATGTTCGACAATGGAGGAAGAGTATCTAAGGAGGAGCAACGTTTGGAGGAACTGACCGTCAGAAAAGCAGATCTGGTGCACTGATGAAGAGCTCCGGGAATGTTTGTCAGACTGTCTTTGTTTCTTCCTGGTTGTACCATGGATGCTCCTTCCGCTGAAGCTACACTGCATTTCCAATCCAAACTACCTCAACTCCCGGACTTTCCATTATCCGAACCCAACTAGAGACATTCAATCTCCATATTCATCATCTGAATTTAAATATGTTGTTTGTTTGCTTTTAATGCGCTTTGAGATTATTTTCTGTAATGAAAAGTGCTATACAAGTTAAATACATTCTTTTTAATAGAGGAATCTGAGACCATGGCCCGTATCCATGAATCTTTTTAGAGTAGAAGTGCTGATCTAAGATGAATACCATTATATGGACAGGTGGAGACCTGATCCTAGATCAGTACTCCTACTCTGGGAAACTTTGGGGTCGTTCCATTTGATTTCAATCACTTTTGACTGCAACCCTTTTAATTTGAACAAAACTTCCCATACACGTTTGCCCATGTAAGAAGTGGTCAGACGTTGTTGACCCATTTTGCAATGTTGACCCATTTTGCATTCCCTGCCATACCATGAGACATCCATGTCTTCATCACTGGAAAATGTAAACGGTTGAGTTTGAAATAATTTAAAAGCTTAAAAAAAGGGTTGTCATACTATTTTATAATTTATAATTATCTAAAAACATTTCAAAACATAATTTTTGCATATGTTGTAGCTTAGTCCCTATTTTCATAATCTGAGGTGTTTGTGTTGTGCCCACCATCGGTTGAATAAAATAGAAATTTCTACTTTCAAATGGTGCTACAAAGATGGTTGGAGGTCCACCCATCAGAGAATGTTGACTTGAATGGGAATATCAGTTTTAAATTACACAGCCAATTTTCCATAGGAAACCTATTGAAATCATAGAAATATAGATAACAGAATAGACATTCGCATTTAAGTTGACATTCGACATTGGGTGGGCCGACGGCCATCTTTGTGGTAGTAATTGGAAGTTAGATTTTACAATAAATTACTATTTCAATGGTGTACAAGCTAAATTGCAGTGATCTGAAGGGATAGGTCCATGCTGTGAATTATATTTCTATAATTGAAATGACAACCACCCTGTATTAAAGAGCATGCTCTGTCTTAACTGATGGCAGGCACAACACATACATCTCAGATTGTAAATTAGGGTTTAAGCTACAACATATGCAAAAATGAATAAAATCTGAGTTTACGTTTTTAGATAATTGATGTTAAAGGTAAAATATATGACCATTTTTATTAAAAAACATTTTTAAAGAAATTATTAAATAGTTTGACAACCCTGTTTGTAAGCTTTTAAATGATATCAAACTCAACCGTTCATCTTTTCCAGTGATGAAGACATGGATGTCTCATGGTATCGTGGGGTATGCAAAATGGGTGGACTTTGATCTCCTTAATGTTTTGGCATTCAGGTCCACAAAGTTACTTTCTGACCACTTCTACCATGGGCAAATATGTATGGAAAGTTTCATTCAAATCAAAAGGGATGCGGTAAAAAAGTGACTCAAGTCAAATGGAACAACCCTTTGTGAAAACGGGCCCTAGTGTAGGGAGCCCATATGTGACCAGGGACAAGAGGAATAACATGTCTTGCTCCAACCAAAATAGGAACAGACTGGCAACCAGGCTACTACACAACCAAAGAACTAACCATAGAGTTAAAGGGATAGTTCACCCAAATCAAAACAGATATCCCTGGCTGTACTGTACATCTATGGTTCTGTAACTAATTATACTGATACTGTATGTGGAAGGTCATACATGACACCGCTGAACTTTCATCTAACCCTGAGTTGGATGGATGACGTTACTCAGGTGAGCTCTCCCCCTTCCCTCCCCCTCTGTACCATTTAAAGGTCAAATGAGGGGGCGAACCATCATTTTGCCTTTTTGGGAACCATGTAGTATGTAGTAACCAAAATAGTTATAAACAAATCAAAATAGATGTTATATTTGAGATTCTTCAAAGTAGCCACCCTTTGACTTGATGACAGCTTTGCACACTGTTGGCATTCTCTCAACCAGATTCATGTGGTAGTCACCTGGAATGCATTTGACTTAACAGGTGTTCCTTGTTAAAAGTTCCTTCTTAATGCGTTTGAGCCAATCAGTTGTATTGTGACAAGGTAGGGGTGGTATACAGAAGATAGCCCTATTTGGTATAAAGACCAAGTACATATTATGGCAAGAACAGCTTAAATAAGAAATGAGAAATGACAGTCCATCATTACTGTCATCATTACATGAAGAACTTTGAAAGTTGTTTCAAGTGCAGTCGCAAAAACCATCAAGCGCTATGATGAAACTGGCTCTCATGAGGACCGCCACAGGAAAGAATGACCCAGAGTTACCTCTGCTGCAGAGGATAAGTTCCTTAGAGTTACCAGCCTCAGAAATTGCAGCCCAAATAAATGCTTCTCAGAGTTCAAGTAACAGACACATTTCAACATCAACTGTTCAGAGGAGACTGCGTGAACCAGGACTTCATGGTCGAATTGCTGCAAAGAAACCACTACTAAAGGACACCTATAAGAAGAATAGACTTGCTTGGGCCAAGATTTTTGGTTCCAACTGTGTCTTTGTGAGACGCAGAGTAGGTGAACGGATGATCTCTGCGTGTGTGGTTCCCACGGTGAAGCATGGAGGAGGAGGTGTGATGGTGTGGGGGTGACACTGTAAGTGATTTATTTAGAATTCAAGGCACACTTAACCAGCATGGCCACCACAACATATGCCATCCCATCTGGTTTGTGCTTATTGGGACTATCATTTGTTTTTCAACAGGTCAATGACCCCAAACACACCCACAGGCTGTGTAAAGGCTATTTGACCAAGAAGGAGAGTGATGGTGCTGCATCAGATGACCTGGCCTCCACAATCACCCGACCTCAACCAAATTGAGATGTTTGAGATGAGTTGGATCACAGAGTGAAGGAAAACCAGCCAACAAGTGCTAAGCATATGTGGGAACTCCTTCAAGACTGTTGGAAAAGCGTTCCTCATGAAGCTGGTTGAGAGAATGCCTAGAGTGTGCAAAGCTGTCATCAAGGAAAAAGGTGGCTACTTTGAAGAATCTAAAATCTAAAATATATTTTCATTTGTTAAACACTTTTTACGTTAATATATGATTCCATATGTATTAATTCATAGATTTGATGTCTTCATAATCATTTCAAAATATAGAAAATAGTTTTTAAAAAATAAAGAAAAACCCTTGAATAAGTGGATGTGTCCAAACTTTTGACTAGTACTGTATAGCGTTTCCCTTGTCCCGCTACAAGGCCACCTGATTCAGTCCCAACCACCACTCCTACTCAAAGAACTCTTCAACCTGTGCTTCTCTCTCTCTCTCTCTCTCTCTCTCTCTCTCTCTCTCTCTCTCTCTCTCTCTCTCTCTCTCTCTCTCTCACACACACACACACACACTGTTTTCTCTCATCCCAATCCCCCCCACTTCTGTGCTACATTCTTCTCCCCGCTCCCAACCCTGTTCTACTGTAAACTGTTTACACACAATGCGAGTGGTTGTCGTGACAACGGACCAGGCTCGGGGCGAGTTGCAGGTGTTCCTGTTTGGGTTTGAGGGAGCCCTCAAGTTTCTTTTTTTAAAGAACATTCCGCTAGTTTGGGTTCTGGGTTCTTATTTATTTATTTCTGATGGCCCGTCACCCAGACAGGTTTATATCAACACAGAGGACCAGCTTCCTGTTATTACAGACCACCCCCNACCCTCCACACACACACACTACTCAAATATATACTATAAGGACATGCACACACAACTCCATAAATTGAGACATGGGCATCACATTGTACACATAGGCTGTGCAAACGCAAGCACGTACACACACACACACACACACACACACAAACACCCATTCTACATGTGCTTACACACACAGAGAGAGAAACATGCATTATGTTACACACAGCTACACAAACAGACATACACATACCAGTTAACACAAACATACAGAGATGCAAACATCCCTCTTCTCATCCCTGGTTGTCTGTTAAGGACAGTTATGTTTACGGTTTATGTACTTGTCGTTCCCACTACAGATAAACAGATGGGGAGATTGCATTGATGGCTGGACTGACTGACTGACTGCTGAATGTTGTCTGTGGGAACAAACATCATGGGCACCATGGAAATGGAGAGTGACGAATCTTACATAGTCCTGAGCCTCCCCACAAAGCGTCTCAGAGTAGGAATGCTGATCTAGCTTCAGTTTTGAATTTTAGATCATAATTAATACGATTTTATGGACAAATCCTAGATCAGCACTCCTACTCTAAGACGCTTTCTGAATATGGAGCCTGGTCTGCCAAAGACCACACTGTGTATCTGGAGATGCGTCAGAAAAATAAAAGAAAGCACGCCCAAATGTACAAAATATAAAAGTAGCACATTCTAATCTTGTGTAATTGAAATGTATATTATCCTTTTGTCTCACAATTGTGGTGTCGTTATTATTATCATAGATATATTATATATCCCATTTACCCCTAAAGATGAGAATGGAACAGAGGACCAAGGGAAAAACTGTCAGACTGACTCTGAAAATACTCTTAGACACACCATTGCTGATAACGCTAGCTTGCCAAGGAAGGTAGACTTAGTCTGGCCTCAATGGTGGTATTGGCACCTACGTTAAAAAGTATACAGCCAATGCATCAATGGTTCATCACCCACTCTCCTCTGGCACTGCTTCACACATGCAGTTTGTTGATCTTGGAGTCTGAAAATACCTCAAACATAAATAGCTGACCTTAGTTTAGAGCTGTATGTATATACAGTAGACTCAGGAAAGACACAGGCATGGTTTGGGGTCGTCGTCAAGGCAACACAGAACTGTGTATAACCTTGAATGAAGAAGCTATCTGTTATTTCAATGTTCTGTGAGATTGCCAATAAAAACAGGTATTTTGCTGACGATTGTTGATGAGAGTGAACAGGTTTTGGAGAAGTCGATCAAGCCAAAGCTTTACTCCTCTTAGAGATCACTATCCTTTACAGACACTCATTTTGTGTGTGTGTGTGTTGCATAGACAGTTTGACCAGATGGATGATAAAAAGTCTTGGCCTGCTCTAGACAGCTTGGATGCTGCTAGTGGGGAAGTCCCCTGTGGTGGAATTAGTGCGGTCTGACTCTGTCACGCTTCTGAGAGGTCATGGGGATCACAGAGGTCGTGTCTACACTTGACACTTACATGTGACTTCTGCTATCAGAATACAAAGATCGCAATGAAAAGATAGGTCTAGATGCACAAAAGTCGCATTGTGGTCTGATTGTGTTCAGATCTGGCTTACCACTGCATGCGGATTTCTCCTCAGTCTGGACGCAATCAGGCTACCGAAAGCGCATACAGTGGGCGACGACATCAGCGCTCCCCCACAAGTCTCCAGAAAACGTGTGTTTTGGGAGAGAGGCACCTTTTCATTATCATGTTGGAGGAAATATGTGTGAGGGACGTGTTTGCTGGCCTCGTAAATGCTAGCCAGCTAGCTAATATTTAGAAAAATAAACATTTTTTGTTTGGCTGGAGATATGCTAAACCGTTTGCAATCTCTTTAGCATTGCTTGCTAGCTAGCTGGCTAGCTACAGAAGTCAACTGGCTAGTTAACTACAGTACTTAGCTACTGCCATCAGTTGTTGTGTTATTATCATATTCTGCCTATTCCACATTTGTAGAATATATACTGCCATTTGAATATAGCATGGGAAAGGGGAATCCGGCCACACTGTGGACACGGTAGACACATTTAAATGTAGATGTCTGACGCATTCGTAATTCCATTATCTGAGCTCTATGATCAGAATACTAAAGCTGCATGAACTGTCACGTCTAGAGAGAGAGAGAGAGAGAGAGAGAGAGAGAGTTTGATACGTGCCCTGTTTATCTCTCACATCCACTCCTCTAACCTCCATACACATGCCCATTTATAAAATCATTGTCTTGATAACAAGGACGAACACTCCCCCACACGCATACACACAATCTTCAACACACACCCTGGTCCACGTTTGCCTGCTCAACGACCTTGTCTTCACCATTTGCATGATAATTGGACTGTGTTTCTGGGGGAGGGAGGGAGGGGCGGGATGTCGGACAGTCAGTGTGTGTGCGTGTGACTGTGTGCATACGCATGCACGCGTGTGCACGTGTTTGTGTTTCTGTGCGTGTGTGTGTGTGTGTGTTAGGTAGAAAGTAAAAGTGAGTTTCATCATGTAACCTGAAAGGAGAGGAAAGTGTTGGTACAGCAGGTTTTGTCATGCATTTGCAGGAAGGTTTCAGTCAATAGGACACAGAGAGGAAACCTGTTGGCTCTCATAGTCTCCCGACGAGGGGGAGTCTGAATGGACGAGGGGGAAGGAGGCCAGAGGGGTGTTGTCATGAGTTACCCCCTCCTGCCACCATCTCCCTCTCCCTTACTCTGTCTTGAAAACAGCGAGCTCAGGAGAATGGAATCTTATCTCTGCAAAAATGCACTTTGGAATTCCTCACCAGTGAATGCAAAACATCAGCTCCTTGTGTGCGTGCATTTGTCTGACCATGCGAGCATGTGTTTGTCTAACCATGTGCGTGTGAGAATGGGTACATATGGTGTGTAGTTTGTGTGCACGAGAGTCTGTGCGTGGTGTGTGTTTTGTGGTCCATGAGTTACCCCAAATCTTTCATGTGAACTGTTAGTGAAAGTCTTCCTTTGTGTTCCTCCTCATCCCTCACACTGCAGTCCACTCTCTGACATCAAGATCAAATTGTCCTTCCCAGCACGCAACACTCACAAATCATCCACTCCACTTTTTTTTCGCAGTGTCATTCCTTCAGAGGCCAAACCCAGTATCATTTGTTCTCAACATTTTAATAGCAACTGCGTGCACTTCCAATTATCTTTCCTTCAAATGATTAAAGATGAATACTTTAATTTGATCTTCAATGTATTTTTGAATACCGTATTGCTGCCAATCAAATTTCCCCAGATACAGATGCAGGATCTTAATTTGAGCCAGTTTGCTACAGCAGGAAAATAATCTTGCAGCAACAGGAAATGTGAATTATTATGTGTATTATAATTAATGGAATTTTTTTTGTAGAGGGTTGACATTTTTTGTTTGGGCAAATCAAGTCTGACATTTTAAAGTGAAAATTACA
This sequence comes from Hucho hucho, assembly GCA_003317085.1. NCBI lineage: Eukaryota > Metazoa > Chordata > Actinopteri > Salmoniformes > Salmonidae > Hucho > Hucho hucho. The sequence continues at coordinate 849,931 of QNTS01000032.1, read as the reverse complement.
AACTTTAGAAGCCTTTTAAACCTTGAATACGCTACACGTTTCAGCAACAAAAGAGTGATCAAATTAAGATCCTACATCTGTACGTAAAAGTTGCCTATTTTCAATATAAAGTTTTTCAGGCAATATCGCTACAGAAATACCAGTGCACAATAGGCTTTAGAGCACACCATCAGCTATCTTATATACTTACAGAGTGACGTCAAAAGAACGTGTGTCATGCATCATGTGTGTGCAGTTCTAACTGAGTTTAATGAGGAGGTTACCTGAACAAACAGATGTTTAGTTGGGAACAGATAAGGAGTTTGGAACTTTGTCACAGATATAAAGTGACTCGTAAATTATCCCATTATCGCCTGAGAAGCAGTTATGCTCAAGCTGAACAGCTCCAGTTCAGCTGTTTGTGTTATTGCTGAGGCCAAGGATCACTTAAGACCCAAGATACGCCATTGTCAATACAGATTTACTGTTCTTCTCTTCTCCCCACCTCACATCCTGCTTTTAGTCCTAGGCTATGCTATTTTCCGTCCCACCTGACTCTACAATCCATTACATCTTTAATTCAGCAATTAAATTGAGCAGTAACATGGATGCGGTGTCTCTGGATGGTTGTCAGCCGTGTTGAAGTTCAATTCATCAAACCACAACAGAATTAAGCCCTTGTGTGTGAGGTCCGTTTCTTTGATGACTTTTCCTATTTCAGACACACACAAAGGGGCAACAATGTTCATACCGTGAATTACACCATGATGATGATATAGGTAACAGTTTGAAGTGAAGGGCACATAGGGATCAAGGGCCCTAGTCTCTGTCCCCTCTTCTCCAAATGTGACTCCAGTCAGTGTAGTGGACAGGAAAAGGATCGAGGCATGGTGGGGGGGAAGACTCCGGTCGGCTTGTTAAGAGAGCGGTGAGGTATTACTTTAAAAGCTCCTCCACCCCCGTCGGAATGTGGAGGGGGACGTGGGACAGCGGACGTCTTTTCCAGAGGACGGGAAACCTGGAGGCAGAAGTGGAGTTACCACTGCTCTTGTGATGAAGAGCCTACTCAGCTGTAGCCTACTCACTGAAAGGTACATACAGTAGCCTACTCACTGAGAGACTGGACGGGTTAATGTTATGGTCACAGCATGTGTTGCTTCCTAGTGGCCTCTTACTGGATTATAATGTCCTCACGAATCCAGATGTACAATGAAAAATACTGTGCGTCATGATCAAAGCCAATACTGCTGTGAAATACAAGTAATTACAGTGTAATTGTTCAGATGACGCAGATAACACTAGATAACTATCCTGTAAATTGTCTGAGCCCACAGATGGGAAGGCGTGTGTGTTGTCTCTCTGGCCCAGGGTAATTCATCAGACTGGGTGAATTGATGGGAGTTGGGTTGAGTGTGTGTTTGGCGGGGGGCAAGTGATTCTCCAGATGAAATCTAATATGTGAGACGATGCATCTTAAAGAGACGTTTCCTCATAGCCCTGCCTGATGAATACCAATTCGGTGGCCGACGCTGGAAGGACGATTGCACCTTGCTTGAACAATGCAGTGGAGAATTACAATGTACCCTTTTTTGGCTCGATCCATCCAATCACATCCCCCAAATTGTAGTGACTTTATCCTCCCCTATGAGTCATCCATTCATCTCTTGGTCTGGTAAGAGAATATGTTTGGTCTTATTCAGTAACATAGTCATGAATTGATAATGGAGATTGTATTGTCTTTGATCATGTCAGCATGTTAGCTGATAATGAAAATGGTGTCAATGAAAATCAATGGGTGAGTTTGTAAAAGTAATGATGGAAAATAATTACCCAGTCCACCCTGACCTTATCTCTAACTGTGTGTGTGTGTGTGCGTGAGCGCGTGCGTGCGGGTGTGCGTGTATGTGTGTTTGATGGTAGTGGGGGTGGTCTGACTTAGTGACATCACGATCAGGGAGGATCCAAATGACCAGGAAAGTCAATTAGAGTTAAACTGAGTTTACCAGCTGGACTCTCTGTATAGCATAAGAGACAGAGAGAGAGGGAGAGAGAGAGGAAAAGGGAAAAAGGGGAGGAGAGACAAAAAGAGAATGAGAGACAGAGAAAGAGAGGAAGGGAAAGAGACACATTTAGGAAGCTGGGGACAAGAGGGAATTTTTTGCCGGTTACAGAAAACTCTCCAGACTAATTTGTCTTGTGCAGGTCCATACAGTAGATATATTGCGTGTATATTTGTCTCTCTGTGTCTGAGCAGAGGTGGAAGTGTAGGCGACAGAGAGAGGGAGTTGCCTGTTTGAAGAGGTCAGGCAGGCAGGGGAAAGCCGGTGGATATTTTTTAAGAGGCCGCTTATCTGAAACTGACAACAGGATGAGAGGGTGAGTGAGGGGGGAGAGCCCAGCAGTACAGGGAGAGAACCATGGAGAGTACAGCGTCCTCATTCACAGCCCACTCACAGAGGAGACACAGACACAGGCTAACCTGAGAGAGAGAAGCAGAGATATAGAGAAAGAAAGAGGGGGAATGAAAGAGAGAGGAAGAGAGGTAAAGAGTCTGCTTTGTCCATTCTGTCCAACTGAGCGGGAGCGAGAGACAAGGGTTCGTAACACTGGAGCTCAAGGATAAACCATGGACTCTGCACACCTCCTACCACGCCTGGACGTGAGTACTGCACACTCACACACACACTCACCCATAAACACACACTCTCTCACGCAAACACACACATATACTGTACATGTATGCCAAGCCAACTGTCTGGCCACGGGAACTTCACTGGTCAAACCATTAGCCACTCTAGGGAGAACCAACACATGCTCACACGCACGCAGAGGCTGGCATACTGTGTTGCTCTAAGTCAAACGCCTGTAAGCGAAGGTCTAAGAATAATGTGACTATTATGTTTTCAGAAGACATAACGTAACTTCTCTGTAGGAGCGCAAAGGCATGAATTATTCCTCGGTGTTAACGGTGAATCTAGCTTTTCAGTGCTGTTTCTGTCTTTTCCACCTCAGTCTGTGTCGACCGGACGTGTGAAGTCTTTGAACTGTCTGATGTCACGTGTCGTACATGTCACTGTTTCCACCAAATGCTTCACCAAAACATGAACATTATGATATACAAGAGCTGAAAGCCTTCCGGTGACTTACAGTTCAGGTTGAAACAGATGGAGATAAAGTTGACTTCTGTTCTGCAATGTATGTGCTAGTTAGACTTTTGTGAGAATGTACCTGGGAATGAGAGCCCTGGCAGTGGTGACCACTATACTGCACATTGTGTGTCTGGCTAATGTCTTTCCAAAGGTACAGGTAGCTAATGCTCAAATCAAATGTTATTTGTCACATGCTTCGCAAACAACAGGTGTAGACTAACGGTGAAATGCTTACTTACGGGCCCTTTTCTAACAATGCAGAGTTAAAGATACATTAATATAATAACAGTATAATAGAAATAGTGACGAGGAATAAAACACAGTGAATAACGAATAACAATAACGAGTCAAAATAACATGCTATATACATGTAGTACCAGAACCGAGTCGATGTTCAGCGGTACAAGGTAATTGAGGTTACTATGTGCATACAGTATGGTACAGTAGGGGTAAAGTGACTAGGCAACAGGATAGATAATATACAGTAGCAGCAGTGTATGTGGTGAGTGTAAAAATGTGTGTGTGTGTGTGTGTGTGTGTGTGTGTGTGTGTGTGTGTGTGAGAGTGTCAGTATGCATGTGTGCGTGTCATGTGTGTGTGGGCGTATGTAGTGTGTATGTGTGTGTATGTATGTGTTGGGGTGTCAGTGTAAGTATGTGTGAGTGCGTGGGTCCAGTGTGTGAACAGTCAATGGATGAGACTTAGTGCAAAAAAGGGTCAATGCAGGTAGTCCAGGTATCCATTTGATTAGCTATAGAGCAGTCTTCTTTAGCAGTCTCATTGCTTGGGGGTAGAAGTTGTTCAGGGTCCTGTTGGTTCCAGACTGGTACCACATGCCATGTGGTAGCAGAGAGAACAGCCTATGTCTTGGGTGGCTGGAGTCTTTGACAATTTTGTGGCCTTCCTCTGATACCGCCTGGTAAAGAGGTGCTGGATGGCAGAGAGCTCGGCCCCAGTGATGTACTGGGCCGTACTCACTACCCTTTGTAGAGCCTTGCGGTCGAGTGCGTCGCAGTTGCAGTTTCTGGCGATGTTGTGAGAGTGTTGGTTGATTCCCCAGTAGCCGGAAAGTGTCTGGTCTACTCCACCTCTCCTTAGGGAGCCTCATCGTCTGCTGTCATCTTAACCCTGGCAGGAGACAGACACTGCATTCTCCTCCGTGTGTGTGTGTCCAAGCATATTTTTTGGGGGGGGATTGTACGTGTGTGTGTGCATGATGCATGCGCAGCGCTATGCATGAAAACATTCAAATCGATTGGCTTTTGTCCATCATACGCATTCACATACAGTACACACACAACACACATATCTGTATCTGAGCCGTGCATTGGTTTGTTGAGGAAGGCGAGCGGCGGGCTGAAGTCTGGGCTGCCCGCGTTCATTAGCCTCTTAATCGCCCCAGCTGGGATAAATTATAATACACACTAATAAAACCACACAGCAGTTTACCAGGAATATTATTCTAATGATTTCATCTGTCATGCTTAGAAAAATGTCCTCCTAGCTTCACGCTCATACATTAAATCATAAAGCAGTGAACGCAGTAGTCATCAGAGAGCTCCGTCGTGTGTTAGCGCCATATAGAGAGGTGTGAGGAACATTCCAGATGCATTAGGTGTAGGTGTGTAGGTTTCAGGTGATTATGAGAATGGTCCACAGAGGTGCTGGTTGAGCAAGTTAGGAAAAACCCCGACGTTCTTGGGATGTGTGGTTCGTGAGCTTGCACAAGTTTGTGTGTGTGTGTGAGTGAGTTTAAGATTTCCACGACATACAGTAATTATGACATGAGCAGAAAGTCTATGTGTGTATGTGTGTGTTAGAGAGCAAGAGAGCGGGAGGGAGGGAGAGAAGGAATCTGGGAAAAGAAACACGGGAAGAACAACAGGAAAGGAAAGCGGAGGGACCAGGCGTAACACGAAGACAGCGGCTATGGATAAATCAGCCGCCTGCGGTGACACTGGGCCCTCTCGCCCGGCAACACTTGGCAGCACTCTTCCGCAAAAACACCATTCATTTAGATGGCTTAGGAAAAAGACCAACATAAGGGAGAGAGGGGAGAGAGAAATTAAGATAGGGAGAAAAAGAAAAATAGAGGTTGGGAAAGAGAGAGACATGCAGATAAAGAAGAGGAAAGAGGGCAGAGGAAAGAGATATGGAAAAGGACAAGTGGTGAGAGAGAGACTGAGTCAAAAGAGAGAGAAGGGGAGCGTATATACAGAGTATATCTCTGTATATATCTGTATATCTCTGTATATCTCTGTATATCTCTGTATATATCTGTATATCTCTGTATATCTCTGTATATATCTGTATATCTCTGTAAACATCTGTATATCTCTGTATATCTCTGTCTATCTTCCCTTCTCTCTCTTTAACTCTGTCTCTCTATCACCCCTTGTCCTTTTCCATATGTCTTTCATCTGTCCCCCCCAGAGAATAGAGGGGAAAGAAATGGAGAGGAACTAAGAGAGAATGAGGGGGACAGATAAACAGAAAGGGAGGGATTGATGCAGAGACAAATTAAGGAGATAAAGAGGGACTAAGAAAACGAGAGACTAAAAGAGAGAGACTAAAAGAGACGTAGAGAGAGGGAAAGAGATATACTTATGTTGGTCTGTTTTGATCAGTGGGTTCAAGAGGGCCAGCGAGCGGACCACCCTGCCTGATTACCGTGCGCATGGGGTCACTCTACCGTCTGCTCCGGGTCAGACACCATCTAATATGTCTGAGAGCACTCCCTCTCCCCCACCCCCTCTCCCCACCTCACCCCTCACCTCCCCCGGAAGACTTGATTAGTCACATTTCAGCGGAGGGAGAGAGGGGCGGGGGGGTGGAGGGAAAGCTAACGCCGGGATGTCACCATCCAGGACGAATGGATAGGGGGGGCGGCTCGACAGAGAGGATGGCAGATAATGAGGCCAAATGGAGTTTAGGGGTTTGGGTGGACGTACGGCAGGGTGACCTCTGACTCCACCCAACCACCACCCTCACCCACTCCCCCTTCTGCAAGTAACCTTTGAACCTTATTAGGGGGGGTCCTCAATCTAGTTTACGAGCCTTGGGACGCCATGGGAAAAGCTGTACAGTTGTGGCTCTAATCTCTAATCGTACTCTAATTGTCCTGTAGCGTTGCCTCAAGTGGAGAGGCATCGGGCGGAAGGACATTACTTTGGGTGGGGCTGCCTGAGTTAATGGCTAGTGAACAGAGTCCCACGCTCACAGCTTATTTTCCCAGGGTATTACTGTGTCTGTTCTTGCTCTCACTCACACACACACACACACACACACACACACACACACACACACACACACACACACACACACACACACACACACACACACACACACACACACACACACACACACGCCCTGTGAACTCCTCGTAAACCCTACTCTGACACTATAGCATGATTAGCTGTCATTAGGGCGTCGTTATGTGTTCGTTGTGCCATAAACGCCTCAGTTATCTCGCTGGGTCGATTCTCAGCTCAGTACAGAGATGAGATAGGGATAGGCAGGGAGAGATAAGTGCAGAATAAGAAAATGCTTCGCTCTAGTCTGTAGGGAGAAATAGGACGTTGAGATCTACTTCGTTTACATTCATTGGGATGTATCTTTTCTTCTTAGAATAATGATGACATCTCTCATTTCTTTAGTTGTAGGATGATGGTAAAGCAGACAGGTTGAGAGAAGAGAAGTCATGGCCCAGCCCAGGTCTCAGTCTCTACATGAACCTCCTAACTTTGAATGCTTTGAACCAAATCTAGGGTCAGCTTACCCTCCCCCAATCCTAACGGCAAACTGACTTTCTAGTTAAGTGTCCAGGGCCAACTTCATCCTACTTTGAACAATAGACAGGTCAGACACCCTACCCTGACCTCTAACTGCTGACTCCAGAGGGCACAAGTCCATTAAGGCCTGTCGTTTCTAATTAGTCACTCAATCATTAACACCTGTACTACAGAGACATGGGGTGGTAACCCGGCTGGCTGGGGCGTTAATGCTATGATCCAGCACTGGGCTTTTTCCCGCGCAGCAGACAGGCCAGTTAACAACTATGGTCTCATTATTTGGTTGAAGCTACGGTGTATAGGTAAGCTGTGGAAAGTAAATTAGAGCAATAGAGATATAAAGTACAGTAGCTACACTAGTTATTATTCTCCATTAAAGTCAACTAGCTTTAGTTAATTGATGGGTTTTAGCAGGACTACTACTAAGGTTCTCCTAAATCACACACACACACACACTGAATATATTCTCTGCTTAATCACTCTTATCCCCCTGTGCTTGAGTTTCCTAGGAGATGGGGCCTTGGCAACACATAGCAATAAATTAACAATAAGGAAAACAAAGTGGTGCTGTTTTTACAGCCATGTGTATCCAGCAAACAACTTCACATGGACTTCAGCAGTACATTTCTTGATATCGCGCCAGCCTTACTGCATAATAGCCTGACAAGCAGCGTGTGAATTACGTGAGGGGGCCTTTTGGGGGGGTCTCTAATTTAACCCTTCTCCTATTTGTTTAATCTGCACGTTTCTACTGCTACAGTGGTAAATATGAAAATAAAAGATTATGCCAAATGAAACAAACACCCCCACCTCTCTGTCACGGTTTTAAGGCCAGTGACAGTCGATTCAGGTTCTTTCAATCGCATTCATCTCTTCTCCGCCTGTCTGCCTCTCTCTTTCTCTGTCCCTGTCTCTCTGCCTCACTCTCTGTCTTGAGCTTTCGCTAGCGAACTTGCAACGTTGTATCGGCTGGGTCCAACCCACTAGCGAACATTATCAACTTGGTCCCAGCATGCTAGTGATCTTACATAATAGTTTCAACTGGGCCCTCACTGTTTCCCGCGCCAATGAGCTTTACAGACAGAGCTGTATTTGTGTCCCGTATTTCAGCCCCTTCTCAGGTGTCCCGAATCTTCTTTTGACAAAAAAAGGTCAATCTGTCACCAAGATGCATCAATTCATTCACAAGAGTGTAGTACTAATGACTAATCCCGAATGTCATAAAACGTTTTGAAGTTTTGTAATCAAGTGGCGGATGCACAGTGCACTGTCTGGATGCTGGAATTATTTTGGAGTGGACGAACATGCAGCATGTACCCTACTTTCTTAAGTGATTTGTTTGACAATCAGATTAAAACATAATGACTGGTTGTGTTCAAGACACATTGAAAGTTAATACATGTTTACTGTTAACATACATATTAGGCCCCTAACATTTTTAGGAAGTCCTGTAAAAAAATAGAGACCTCTGAATGTCACGGTATAATTCACACTCTGCTGACGAGGAATTAGTATGGTGGGGACTGGGAGAGGAGAAAACAAACGAATGATATGTTGGTAGAAGTTTCTCTCATAGGATTTAAGCTATTAGTAGTGGTATTTCAACCCCCCCCCCCACACCAATTTACTGAAAAAGACATTAAGCAGATGGTATATGAATCTCAATGAACACGTGGGACTTTAAAGAGCACCACTGGAAGCGTCAAAAAGTGAAAGGCTTAAGTGTTCCGTTTCCTCTTCTCCCTGAAATAAACCCTAACTTCACTCCTCTCCTCACCCTCTCCTCCCCCACTCCTCCCTCTCTCCCTTATGTAGATCCACCATGTTCCCTGCTAACCTCTTGGTCCTGATGGTCCTGCTGCTACCTCAAGCCTCGTCTGGTCGCCAGGGCAGAGCCACCGAGCCCGATGGTAGTGTGCCGTCGTTGTTATCGTCATCACCAACCCCCCTGGACCCTAGCCTGGCCCAGACCATCCAGAACCTGCTGCTGAGCCGCCTGGGCCTGCAGTCCCACCCCAACCCCCGGCCAGGTGCGCCCATCCCCCAGTACATAGTGGACCTCTACCGCTTCCACTCCCAGCAGTACCACCTAGTCCAGGATCCACACTTCAGCTACCCCAGCCAGCATGTCCAGGAGGCCAACACCGTACGCAGCTTCCACCACACAGGTAACATTACACATGTGGTCTGGGCCCATATCCCCAAAGCGTCTGAGATTAGTTTAGCCTTTTAGATCACAATGAATAAGATCATATGTACAGATCCTGGATCAGCACTCCTAATCTGAGACACTTTGTAGATAGTTTGCAAAGTTCCACAATACGTTTTTAATGGACACTGTTCTACACATTCCATTTGTAGTTTCAGTCCGGGTTAGATGGCATTGATGATGACAGGGCTGTGATACCCAGTCTCTTTCTGTTATGACTCCACCTTGGCAGTTAGTAGGCTCCACATCCAGACCATCTATTTTCCATTTGATAACATGGATGTTTCCATAACAGTCACAAGCTAACCAGCAACAAGTGGAGGTCCTATTCTGATGGTAGTGTGTGCAATGAAAAGCTTATCTAACTGTTTATGGCACTGAATGTGTCTGACATTTAAAGTTAAGGGTTGACAGGTCAATTTGCCTTGTATTTGACATTGTGAGATTACAATGTTTGATATAGGAAATCCTACAAGAGAGACCTCCATGGAACTGCAGAGAACATCTGTTTTGTTTTACAAATTGAACCTTCTTCTTTGAACTATCTTAACCTCTCTCTCTCTCTCTCTCTCTCTCTCTCTCTCTCTCTCTCTCTCTCTCTCTCTCCCTCCTTCCTCTCTCTCAGAGTCTACCAGTCCCTCACTCCCCCTTGAAAAGAGACAGACCACCGCGAGCAACAACAGGGTCCCCATCTCCTTCAATGTGTCCTCCATCCCCCAGGATGAGCGTGTGGTGTCTGCAGAGCTGCGTTTCTTCCGGGGTGGTGGGGCCAGCCCGGGCCCTGTGGCCCACAGGGTCAGCCTGTTCCTCTCTGGAGGCCCTGGAGACTCTGAGTCTGACCCAGCTCTGCTGGAGTCACGGGTCCTCACATGGGCCCCCAGCACCAAGCCAGCTGTCTCCTGGGAGGCATTCAGCCTCAGCACCGAACTCTTCCTGGGGGCCCACACTCGGACTAGGAGCCTGGCCTTCCTCCTGGAGGTGACCCCTCTGGGTAACACCACCCTCCTCACCCCCCCTGACCATGATGCTCTACCACTCTCCACTGGGGAGGAAGGACGAAGAGAGGGACACCTGAGGGTGCGCAGATCTCTTGGACAGGATGAACACAGCTGGGCACGAGAGAGACCCCTGCTGGTTACTTACAGCCATGACGGGCGCGGGGAGGCACTAGCCCCCCATGGCCGGAGAACCTCTGGCACTGCCCAGAGGATGAGGAGGAGGAAGGGGGCCAGAGAAAGGGGCAGGAGTAGCAGCAGCAACCGGGGAAGGGACAGAGACAAGGACAGGGAGAGGGACAGGGGCCGGAGCGCCAGCCCTGGCTGGGGCGGTAGCTGGGACGAGGGTGGAAGAGTGAAGCGTAATGGTGGCCGCGCAGCAAAACTGAAGCGTCTGTCCCGCGCCCGCTGCCGCCGCCAACCGCTCTACGTGGACTTCAAAGACGTGGGCTGGAACAAATGGATAGTGGCGCCTAGCGGCTACGACGCCTTCTTCTGCCTGGGGGAGTGTCGCTTCCCGCTCGCCGACCACATGAACTCATCCAGCCACGCCATGGTGCAGACGCTGGTGAACTCGGTGAACGGAGCCGTGCCGCGGGCCTGCTGCGTGCCCACCGCCCTCAGCCCCATCGCCATGCTCTACCTGGACCCGCAGGACCGCGTGGTGCTCAAAAACTACCAGGACATGGTGGTGGAGGGCTGTGGATGCCGGTAACGGGAAACTAAAGAGAGGGAGGGAGGAGAGAGATGGAAGGAGAGATTGATGGCGTAAAGACAGAGGGCAAGGACAGAACCCAGCCCAGCAGGACCATGTGAGACAAGAGTACCTGGATCTTGTGGCGGAGGGATGAAAATATTAGTAGCGGGGTAGAGAGATGGATGAGGCAGGAAGAGAAGAGACTGTAGAACCCAATCCAGCAGGAACAAGTGCTTTCTGAGAAGTGCATGGTGTTTGAGGGCCACAGCTGTCAGTAGTGGAAACAAAGAGAGGAGTAGAAAGAGCGGAGAAGAAAGAGAGCGGGAGAGAGAGAGAGAGAGAGAGAGGAAAAACAGAGACAGAGGAGCCCCCTTAGAACGCACAGTGCAGTGCTTCAGAAGTACCACACATTGAGAGTATAAAGAGAAAACAGAGGGAAAGACAGAGAGGGAGAGCAACACGAAGGAGTCTTCCACATACCAGTAGGGGAAGAGGATGCTGCTGACAGAAGAAGAGAGGAACGACAGCCAGGAGTAGAGAAGAGAATCCTCCCATTAGCCCCACCTCTTCTCCTTCAATAGCACTCCACTCGCTGACAGTCCTGTGCTTGTTCAATGCTCACTCGCCAGCCCTCTACGTGTCTGTAACGTGTCTGTATCTGTGTCTGGAACGTGCTTAGTGTGTCGCTCACCTCATTCCAACATCAATCTGTAAAGGAGATGCTCTCAATCAGTGGAGTGGAAGGGGACTGGCAAGAGATGAAGATATCAGTGCCCGAGTATACTATCTGTACGGTGGATATCAAGAGTGACGTATAGTACAGAGAAAGCTGTCATGTGGCCCATATGAGGATGAAACATATAGCCTTTGCATCAGTGACACCATCCTGAAACTAACTCAGCTAACATATCTGGGACAACGGACAGCTACTGAACTCACAGACTGAATAGATATGGATTTTCTCAGCCAGACAGCCAGACAGACACTAACCTTCCCGTCATGAGATATTTTTAAAACCACAACAATAATACAGAAGAATTATTATGCTATTGTTTGAATGTACTACTATCATTATTATTTAAAAATAACTTTTTTTGTACATTTCCTTTGCAGAGATGAAGAAAATTCAGAAAACAGTTGTCATCAAAGTAATTCCATTAAATGGTAAATCTAACTTAAGAGTCACATTAGGTATTTAAATAGCAACCACATACGGTGTATTTAACCTTGAAAATATTTCAGATATCTGCTCTCTACAAAGCCACATTTACAGTAACGTAATACACCTGAAACTGGAGCCTGCGGTCCTTATAGTAGCTTTGGTACAGCAAGTTATGGTGGCTTTTGGTGTGCTACACATGCAAACACAGTGTTGTAGTGATGCAGTCATGAGCTCAAGAAATACCACATATCAAAGCTCTGTGTATTGCATTCTACTGAATCGTGTAACAACAACACAGTGTCATCATCGCCACAGATGTCTTTTCAAGCAGTGTGCATGTTTAAAAAAAAAATGGCTAATGTTAAAGCAGCTGATTCCCAGGACCTTTTGGACAAGGGCTTTGCAGGTGTTCTCCTGTTATGAGTTGAGTATTTTGACTATCTTTCCAGTGTTTTGCTTTTCCCTCTATTTAAATGGATCCATTTAAACAACAGTCTGTAAAATGTTTGACATTGTCTGAAGACGTGGTGATACCTGTAATAAACAGACCAAGCAGCACCTCTGTCACGTGATTGTGTTTTCAAAATCAACCACATTTCCTTGTTCCTCCTCTGCTAGTGTTCTGAGGACATATTGCTCTGAGTCTATGCACAAAGACAAGGGGAGAGCAGAGGGGGACTGTGAAATCCTCTCATTGGTCAGAATCTTTCAATCACAAATTGCCTCTAGATAGACATTTGAGCCAAGGAAGGAAGCCAGTGGTCCCTTGGTGAACCCAGAACAAACCAGATTTGGCTGTAGGCCTAGAGTACCTACAGTTGAAGTTGGAAGTTTACGTACACTTAGGTTGGAGTCATTAAAACTAGTTTTTCAACCACTCCACAAATTTCTTGTTAACAAACTGTAGTTTTGGCAAGTCGGTTAGGACATCTACTCTGTGCATGACACAAGTAATTTTTCCAACAATTGTTTAAAGAAAGATTATTTCACTTATAACTCCCTGTATCACAATTCCAGTGGGTCAGAAGTTTACATGGACAAAGTTGACTGTGCCTTTAAACAGCTTGGAAAATTCCAGAAAATGATGTCATGGCTTTAGAAGCTTCTGATGGGCTAATTAACATCATTTTAGTCAATTGGAGGTGTACCTGTGGATGTATTTCAAGGCCTACCTTCAAACTCAGTGCCTCTTTGCTTGACATCATGGGAAAATCAAAAGAAATCAGCCAAGACCTCAGAAAAGAAATTGTAGACTTCCACAAGTCTGGTTCATCCTTGGGAGCAATTTCCAAAAACCTGAAGGTACCACATACATCTGTACAAACAATAGTACACAAGTATAAACACAATGGAACCATGCAGCCGTCATACTGCTCAGGAAGGAGACGCGTTCTGTCTCCTAGAGATGAACGTACTTTGGTGCGAAAAGTGCAAATCAATCCCAGAACAACAGCAAAGGACCTTGTGAAGATGCTGGAGGAAACAGTTACAAAAGTATCTATATCCACAGTAAAACGAGTCCTATATCGACTTAACCTGAAAGGCCGCTCAGCAAGGAAGAAGCCACTGCTCCAAAACCGCCATAAAAAAGCCAAACTACGGTTTGCAACTGCACATGGGGACAAAGATCATACTTTTAGGAGAAATGTCCTCTGGTCTGATGAAACAAAAATAGAACTGTTTGGCCATAATGACCTTCGTTATTTTTGGAGGAAAAAGGGGGAGGCTTACAAGTCGAAGAACACCATCCCAACCGTGAAGCACGGGGGTGGCAGCAACATGTTGTGGGGGTGCTTTGCTGCAGGAGGGACTGGTGCACTTCACAAAATAGATGGCATCATGAGGATGGAAAATTATGTGGATATATTGAAGCAACATCTCAAGACATCAGTCAGAAAGTTAAAGCTTAGTCGCAAATGGGTCTTCCAAACAGACAATGACCCCAAGCATACTTCCAAAGTTGTGGCAAAATGGCTTAAGGACAACAAAGTCAAGGTATTGGAGTGGCCATCACAAAGCCCTGACCTCAATCCCATAGAACATTTGTAGGCAGAACTGAAAAGCGTGTGCGAGCAAGGAGGCCTACAAGCCTGACTCAGTTACACCAGCTCTGTCAGGAGGAATGGGCCAAAATTCACCCAACTTATTGTGGGAAGCTTGTGGAAGGCTACCCGAAACGTTTGACCCAAGTTAAACAATTTAAAGGCAATGCTACCAAATACTAATTGAGTGTTTGTAAACTTCTGACCCACTGGGAATGTGATGAAAAAAATAAAAGCTGAAATAAATAATTTGCTCTACTATTATTCTGACATTTCACATACTTAAAATAAAGTTCCTAACTGATCTACTAGGATTAAATGTCAGAAATTGTGAAAAATTGAGTTTAAATTTATTTTGCTAAGGTGTATGTAAACTTCCACTGTATATAGTCCCAATGAGACACACAGGCCTGTGATAGAAGGGCATGAGGAGAAGGCTATACATGGGGCAGATCCACATCTCTTCTGGCAAAACCACTGCACCACCTTGTCAATTCACACCCGGCCTATGATGCAGCCCACATGTGTTTCTGATCGCCAGATGTTACTCAGAGAGCTACTGCGCCTCTGAGCTTACAGCAGTCAGTGTGCTCGGCAACGGGTCATTCCTCACGTCGTGAATGTGGGGGTCAAACCAACTCAACAGCTTTCTTGATCCCGCATTCCTGTGTGTTGAAAGGAACTACTCCCCCCCCCTCACCTCCAGATGGATCGTGAACAGTGTGAAACCCACAGCCGCTTTGCTCCAACCTAGGGAGGGGCGACCCTCCTCCCCTCCTGTGTCAGAGGCTGGACGTGGTCCAGAGCTCACCGGCTACAGCTGGAGCTGTCCAGATTCTTCTTACATATCGTCTCTCACCAGCTGTCAACAGCAGCCCACTGCCAACGGGGCTCCTGTGTGTGCGTGTGCGTGTGTGTGTGTGTGTGTGCGTGCATCTGTCTGTCTGCATGCGTCCGAGAGAGCATGCATGTGTTTGTGTGTGTAGATGTGTGTTTAGGTAAGTAGTGAAAACCATCTCATGAAATACACACAGCATGAGTCAGCCATGCATTGGCAGGAGGATAACCTTTGCTCCACAGAGGGTCTGTATCCTCCCTAACTCATCACTTCGCCCTAATTCCCCTAACTCCCCTCTAAGCCATCCTTCCCCCCAACCCATCCCTCACCCCCTGACCTCATCCCACCCTCCCCTCTCCCCCCTCTCAGCCCATTCCCTTATCACCCGCCTCACCCCTAGCCAAGACTACTCACCCTCTTACCCCTCCCTTGCCCCCTGCCTCCCCCTAACCCATCCCTCAACCCTTCCATTTTCTCTCACCCCCCGTAACCCCTCCCTCACCCCAAACCCTCCTCTCTCCCAGGTGCTAGATTATGACTGTGGTTCAGGGTATCAGGTGGGTGGAGCAGGACTGGGGAGTGGAGACAGGATATGGCCAGTTTGTCTTGCCAGGTGTGTAGGCTCTGTGAGCCTGGATAGCAGTGGCCTTGACCCAGTCAACCCTGTGGAACACCCCCCCTCAGCCCTAAATCACACGCTACTGGGGGCTTCCAAACCCACCCGACCCACAGAGACAGGGCCGCGGGGCCGCACCTCCAACCAGGTGCCTGGATTTATCTGTGATGGACCCCAGATAGACAGGGGAGTACACATTTCTCACATTACATAGCCCTCTTTCTGACATACAGAAGATAGCTGCATTCAGTGTTCAAGAGGCCCAGTGCAGTTCCAGCCACAAATGCCTGGAACGTTCAGATAATGGAACTCAAAGTCTGTGCTACATGCCGATGGAAGTTTAATTGGAACATTCAGTAGTTTTAGAAAATGTGTAGAATGTTCACGTGAACAGGGACTAGGGATAGGCCCAGAAGTGCCTCCATTTTGGAGTGTGGAGTTTATGGAAATTAAGTTGAACTCATGTTTGACATGCTCTCCATCAACATACCAATCCAACCAGCCACACAGGCAGGGCCAAGGTAAGGCCAGAACAGAGCAGGCCCCATCCCTGGTATACCCTACTAACTGACAGGCTTCTCCCCATTCACCCTGTAATACGGGAAATAACTCCCACCACCGCCGGTTCCCCTATACTCCTGTCTGTCAACCCACTGTGTGTCAACTGTACAGCCCACCCACTGTCCATATCCGCCCCACCACACACACTTGCTCACACACGCACATGCACACCCACACACAAACACACACACACACACACACACACAGCACACACAAATTACCATGTTGGAAATTGCTTTGTGCCAACCTAGGCCGGGATTCAATCCAAGCGCATTTTTTTCGGCAATGCACGTTTTAAAGGTAATGTTCCCACTTTCGCGGAAAGCAAATGCACGGTAAACGTTGCATATGTCGGCTCAATCTGAAATTACCTTTAAATGGCTCATTATCCAAATCCACGATTGGATTGAATCCCGGCCCTAGACTTGCCACGTTTAGGACCACAAGGCCCAAAGCATGGTTCAGCATCAGAACCAGTGGACTGACTAGTCTGGCTACAGAATAGGGTGACCTTATCAAGCAAAAGCTCTGGGCTTGAGTTATATTTCGAATAGCCCAAAATATGCTTCAGACTAGTTTAAAACATTGTAGTGGGACAACATCAGTGATGTAGGTAAGAGCAGTACATGCTCCAAAGTGATGTATGTGTTCGAGGTCTTTGAGGTCATTGTGATTTCAATAAAACTCACAACAGCAGTTCAGTGTGGTCACTAACATGTGCAGTATGTCTCAGCTTCAAAGGTTTCCATGTACTATATCAGACACGGTTTTCAATCATGGATCCCCCCACGTGTACAGTATATGATACATATTGTCATAAGATAAAACCTCCATAGCAGCTGTGGTCAAAGCCTCCCCAGTTAGCACATTTGGTTCCTTGGAAGTTGTGGGAACGTACGTTTTTGTTTCCCATTGGTTCTGGGAACGAAGCCATATGTTTCCTGACCGGTAAAACAGAAAGTTTTTTAAACGTTCTGAGAACGAAAGTGAAAATTTCAGGTTGCAGGGAGGTTCTGAGAGCGTTTTACTCTGTTTCCTTGAAAGTTTTCCAGGGAGGTTTTATTAACGTTCTGAGAACATGTTTCAATAAGACTTTTAATAACACTGCTAGCTTAGGTTAACTGTTCTAAACTCCAAGCAGAGATAGGACACATGGAAATATTCATTTGCTTAAAACAAAATGTGTTGTGGCACAGCGTCATTAAGATTCAAACCTTCTGTTCTCTATCCATGGAAGTAGTCCACTGAACCACCAGGATGGAGCTAGAATGCCATGTTGTTGTTTTTTTTACGTAAACGAAGCTGTTCATTTTAGTCTATTCAAACAGACCCCATTTCAAAGGAAACAAGCACTAAAGATCAGGTTTAGACAATTAGTGGGCATGGCCAATACACCTGAACTCACTTAGCAAGATAGAGGATTGAGAGGGTTTTGTTCACGCTGAGAACAGAAGGTATACGTTTTTAAATAGGCCGTGGTTACGGATACAGAGTTTTTGCCCACGCCCGCCCCCTCCAGCCCCTTGGGTAACCTATTTCTGCGCATGTGTTATTTTCCACACACATTTGTTTTTCTAACGTAGCTGCTGCTCACACTCCCCCTCCCTTCAGGTGTCGCTCTTTACACTTCCGCTCCACCATAAGCATTGTGATGCTTTCTCATTTGCGTTGTGTCAATTTGACCTTCTACCTGCTATACAGAACGCGTTGTTTTGAGAGCAGAGAGGAGCAGAGGGGAAGAGCTTCTTTATTTTCCCATGCTGTTCTGTACGATATTCTTCGATTATGTGTGAGTACAATTTTATTTATTTTATTTTTATTTAACCTTTATTTAACCAGGTAGGCAAGTTGAGAACAAGTTCTCATTTACAACTGCGACCTGGCCAAGATAAAGCAAAGCAGTTCGACACATACAACAACACAGAGTTACACATGGAGTAAAACAAACATACAGTCAATAATACAGTAGAAAAACAAATCTGTATACAAAGAGTGCAAATGAGGTAAGATAAGGAAGGTAAGGCAATAAATAGGCCATGGTGGCAAAGTAATTACAATATAGCATTTAAAGACTGGAATGGTAGATGTGCAGTAGATGAATGTGCAATGTAGAAAAACTGGGGTGCAAAGGAACAAGATAAATAAATAAATACGGTAGGGGATGAGGTAGTTGGTTGGGCTATTTACAGATGGGCTATACAGGTGCAGAGGTCTGTGAGCTGCTCTGACAGTTGGTGCTTAAAGCTAGTGAGGGAGATAAGTGTCTCCAGTTTCAGAGATTTTTGTAGTTAGTTCCAGTCATTGGCAGCAGAGAACTGGAAGGAAACGCGGCCAAAGGAGGAATTGGCTTTGGGGGTGACCAGTGAGATATACCTGCTGGAGCGCGTGCTACGGGTGGGTGCTGCTATGGTGACCAGCGAGCTGAGATAAGGCGGGGCTTTACCTAGCAGGGACTTGTACATGACCTGGAGCCAGTGGGTATGGCGACGAGTGTAAAGCGAGGGCCAGCCAACGAGAGCGTACAGGTCGCAGTGGTGGGTGGTATATGGGGCTTTGGTGACAAAATGGATGGCACTGTGATAGACTGCATCCAATTTGTTGAGTAGTGTGTTGGAGGCTATTTTGTAAATGACATCACCGAATTCGAGGATCGGTAGGATGGTCAGTTTTACGAGGGTATGTTTGGCAGCATGAGTGAAGGATGCTTTGTTGCGAAATAGGAAGCCAATTCTAGATTTAATTTTGGATTGGAGATGTTTGATGTGAGTCTGGAAGGAGAGTTTACAGTCTAACCAGATACCTAGGTATTTGTAGTTGTCCACATAATCGAAGACAGAACAATAGCTTTGGTCCAGTTTTTTGCAAGTACTCATTATAATTGTTGCTAGTGGTTGTAATAAATGATCCAGTAATTACACAAGTTGCTTTTGTGTACATTGTGAACATAGTCAATCTAGCTAGCTTGCTAAAGTTTCTGTTAGCTAGTAGATTCTTGACCTCATAAATCTTAGTAAAATAACCAGTGGTGTATACTCGAGGCCATATGCAACCAAAATCAACTTTATTTCTCATTATTTCAATTCAAAAGATAGAATGAAGTTGCGCGTCAGCCATCAAGATTTGAACCGCGGCTATTTTTGAGCTTGGACGCTGCTTTTGGATGTGACACAATGCGAGTGCAACACGGGCAGAATAGTAGAATTCATTGATTTCAAAGAAAGCATTCCCTCACTGGTTGATGTCTGATGGCTAGACCGGAAGCCGATGGCTGAAGTGTAGCAGAGCCGTTACTCACCCTCTTCTGAACCATGATGATGATGCCTATGTCTCTACCTCATATTTCTGAACAGCTAAAATAAAAACCCTGCAGCAATTTCAACAAACATTCCAAAACGTAGGCGTTTATACAGTGCATTCGGAAAGTATTCAGACTCCTTCCCTTTTTCCACATTTTGTTACGTTACAGCCTTATTCTAAAATGCATTAAATACACTTTTGTCCTCATCAATCTAAACACAATACCCCATAATGACAAAGCGAAAAAAGGTTTTTAGACATTTTTTTCAAATTCAGCTCTGGCGCATCCTGTTTCCATTGATCTTCCTTGAGATGTTTCTTCAACTTGATTGGAGTCCACCTGTGGTAAATTCAATTGATTGGACATGATTTGGAAAGGCACATACCGGACTATATAAGGTCCTACATATAAGGTCCTATATATAAAGTCCTATAGTACAGCGCATGTCAGAGTAAAAACTAAGCCTTGAGGTCGAAGGAATTGTGTGTAGAGCACCGAGACAGGATTGTGTCGAGGCACAGATCTGGGGAAGGGTACCAAAACATTTCTGCAGCATTGAAGGTCCCCAAGAACACAGTGGCCTCCATCATTCTTAAATGGATGAAGTTTGGAACCACCAAGACTCTTCCTAAAGCTGGCCGCCCGGCCAAACTGAGCAATCAGGGGAGAAGGGCCTTGATCAGGGAGGTGACCAAGAACCCAATAGTCGCTCTGACAGAGCTCCTGAGTTCCTCTTTGGAGATGGGAGAACCTTCCAGAACAACAACAATCTCTGTAGCATTCCACCAATCAGGCCTTTATGTTAGAGTGGCCAGACGGAAGCCACTCCTCAGTAAATGGCACATGCCAGCCCACTTGGAGTTGACCAAAAGGCACCTAAAGGAATCTCAGACCATGAGAAACAAGATTCTCTGATCTGATGAAACCAAGATTGAACTCTTTGGCCTGAATGCCAAGCATCTTGTCTGAAGAAAACCAGGCACCATCCCTATGGTGAAGCATGGTGGTGGAAGCATCATGCTGTGGGGATTTTTTTCAGCACCAGGGACTGGGAGACTAGTCAGGTTCGAGGGAAAGATGAACGGAGCAAAGTACAGAGAGATCCTTGATGAAAACCTGCTTCAGAGCGCTCAGGACCTCAGACTGGGGAGAAGGTTCACCTTCCAATAGGACAACAACCCTAAGCACTGTAGGAGACAATTCATGACTATGGGTGATTTTCCAGTATCTGGACAGTTCTCCCAGAAGTAGTGAGCAGAATCAACATAGGGTTAATTAATAGACATGTGTAAGCAGAATAAAGGCCGAGGCCAGGTGAATGAACAGAGCTGGATCAACATAGAGTTAATCACTAGACATGTAAAAACAGAACGTAAGCAGAAAATGTATGTCTGTGCTGTTATAGGCCTGAGGGATGTCATTACCTGGTCCTGTGACTAGCACTGAGACATGCAATTGCATTATGTACGTATGCCTGTGCTGTTGTAGGCCTGAGGGAAGTCATTGCCTGGTCCTGTGACTGGATTTAGGGCATGTAGTTGTATTGTATATGTATGTCTGTGCCATTACAGGCTTGGGGAGAGCCATTGTGTAGTCCTTTGAGTATCATTGGACAGACACCTGCATTATGTGTGTGTCTTATTTTTTGTATCATTGCTATGGATACGCCACCAATAGAATCTGTAAACAAGCAAGAATTGAGACAGAAAGATAATGGTGGCGAGAGGCCAAGGGGTGTTAACCTGTTTGGGCTAGGGGGCAATGTTCGGAGGTTCGGAGAGTCTGGCGTGCCCAAAGTAAAATGCCTGGTATTCAGGCCCAGCATAGGATATGCACATAATTAGTAGTATTGGATAGAAAACACTCTGAAGTTTCTAAATCTGTTAAAATAATGTATGTGAGTATAACAGAACTGATTTGGCAGGCGAAAACCAGAGGAAAATCCTTCCGGAAAATCTGAATCTGTCATGTCAAACTGTTTTCAATTGGCATCATATTCAAAGCAATTTTAGCTCCCAGATTGCAGTTCCTATGGTTTCCACTAGATGTCAACAGTCTTTAGAAAAGGTTTCAAGCTTTTATCTTGAATAACCATGGAGTAAGAGATGTTCTTCCTGAGGTGTCGTCAAGTGTTCTGTTATGGATTGAGCGCGTAACAGTCAGCGCGCTCTTAGCTCTTTTTCTCTTCTATTCAACAGGCTATATTCCGTCTGAAATGTTATAGTTTATATTCATTTTAGGGTATCTGAGTATTGATTAGAAACGCTGTTTGACTTGTTTCGACAAACTTTACCGGTACTTTTGGGATATTGTTTGTCTGCATGGATGAACACCTTTAGGCAGGTGGATTACTGAACAAAACGCGCCAACCAAACGGAGCTTTATGGGTATAAAGAGGGACTTTATCAAACAAAATGACCTTTTATTGTGTAGCTGGGATGCTTGGGTATGCCATCATATGAAGATATTCAAAAGTAAGTAATTTATTTTAGCGCTATTTTAGTGTTTTGTGTCACCTCTGCTGGTTATGTTATTATGCTAATTGAATATTTGTGCGGGCGCTGTCCTCAGACAATCAAATGTTCTGCTTTCGCCATGAAGCCTTTTTGAAATATGACAACGCTGTTAGATTAACAAGATTCTAAGCTTTTGAATGCTGTGCAGCACTTGTATTTTCATGAATGTTTAAAATTTGTATTTTTATAATTTGTATTTGGCGCTCTGCATTTTACCGGATGTTGTTGCATGTGGGACGTGACCGTCCCCCCTAGCCCAAAGAAGTTAATCAGCTACATAGAGGGGAGTGACCATGTGTGTTATCTGAAGGTGGAAACCTATAAGCCCTGAGGTCTGTGGCAAGATAATTTAGTTGTTCCATGGAATTGCTCGGCTTTGTTACTTTTTGTAATAAAGTCTATTTGAATTCACAAGCTCCGGTATCTGAGACATATTTGATTCAATATTTCCACGACAGCACACAGCCAAGACATTGCAGGAGTCGCTTCGGGACAAGTCTCTGAATGTCCTTGAGTGGGCCAGCCAGAGCCCGGACTAGAACCCATTCAAACATCTCTGGAGAGACCTGAAAATAGCTGTGCAGTGACGCTCCCCATCCAACCTGACAGAGCTTTGAGAGGATCTAGAGAGAAGAATGGGAGAAACTCCCCAAATACAGGTGCGCCAAGCTTGTAGCGTCATACCCAAGAAGTCTCGAGGCTGTAGTCGCTGCCAAAGGTCCTTCAACAAAGTAATGAGTAAAGTCTTTTTTTATACATTTGCAAAAATAAAAAATACATGTTTTGCTTTAACATTGTGGGGTATTGTGTGTAGATTGATGAGGAAAAAAACAATTTAATCATTTTTAGAATAAGGCTGTAACGTAACAAAATTGTATTATGAAGGCTACAACCCACTCTGTCTGTCTGTTGTAACGGATATTGCAGTTGCACAAGCAGCTGATGATGAAAAATTTACATTAAATCGCTAATTAGACTGCGTGTCTGTATCTTGATGCGTTCCACCTCTGGGCAGCCGAACATTCTAGGCAGCCGATATCACGACTCAGGATATGACCCACATGCAGACACAGATGGTTCGGTTCTCAGAATATTTATTATAACAATGGGGCAGGTCGAGAGGGCAGGTCGAGGGCAGGCAGAGGTTTGTGATCCAAGAGTCAAAAAGGTACAGAACGGCAGGCAGGCTCAGGGTCAGGGCAGGCAGAAAGGTCGGAACCGGGAACACTAGAAAACAAGAACTTGAGAAACGAGAAACACGCTGTTAAGACCGGACAAAACAAGACGAACTGGCAACAGACAAACAGAACACGCAAGTATAAATACACAGGGGATAATGGGGAAAAATAGGAGACACTTGGTGGGGGTTGAAGACAAGCACATGACAGGTGAAACAGATCCGGAAAAAAAGAGTCTGACAATGGGTTCGTTTTGCATCATCCGGTGCTAATAGTTATGCCATATATACTGATATAATAGCATGTAACTCAATAGCTAAGAAGAACATGAAATTGCTAGACTGCCTGTTTGTGTCGCGCTTATGTTTGCAATGCTGACAAAGTTTGTACGCACATGCCAATAATATATTTTGTGTCAAACGTCAATAGTTGCATGTAGCATACTTCCCTTTGCTTACTGAGTTATGGAATGCAATAGTTTGAACAGTTTTGTGTACAACATGAAGTTTGTAGGCTACACTAGTGACCAGACAAAGTCAATCGGGGAGAGAAGCAGCAGTAGAGCAATCAGCACAGTAGCTAAGTAGGCAGCGAAGTGGGAATACAGCTACGTAAATGTAACAACGAGGCTGGGAGACGGGAAGCAAGTGCAAGTAGTGAGTTTAATAATAAAAGTAACAGAGAACAATACAAGACACAAGTGTATTGAACAGACATGGAACAACATTAATACTGCCTGGGGAATAGACCTAACAGAGTGCCAGATATAAGGGAGGTAATGAGAGATGAAATAGAGTCCAGGTGAGCCTAATCATGAGGAGCAGGTGCGTGTAATGAATGATGTCAGGTGCGCGTAATGATGGTTGCCAGGACCGGTGGTTAGTAAACCGGCGATGTCCAATGCTGGAGGGGAGGAGTGGGAATAATAAAAGTATTATTTTGCAGAAATATCCATACTTTTTGCCTGGGCAAATTGGGATACAGAAACTTCGTATCCATAGCCACTCTGTTTTAAATACATTTTTTTGAACGTTCTTTGAACATTACTGTTTTCCTGTGATTATTATTCAAAGTTTTCTTAATGTTCTGAGAACATGACTTTAAATAGAACCATGAGGGAACCTGTAGAAAACGTTATGCTGAATTATTGAAATTCCCACAGAAGAACGTTGTTTCCTAAGAACGTTGTTTCCTAAGAACATGTTTCCTGAGAACCAGCTGTAGAACGTTCCTAAAACATTACCAAAATTGAAATTAAATGTAACCATATTTGAACTTCAGGAAACGTTCTGTTAAAGTAAAGAAATACCAAGAAAATTCATTATTTTGTCAAGTTCCTTAAATGTGCTGAGATGGTTCCAAAGCAAAGTAACTATCCTTCACCATTCCCAGAAAATTTTGGAAAGATTGTATGCAAAATAACCATACGATAACCACGCTCTCACCAAGCTCTAAGAAACATATGGTTCTCAGAACCTCATGTGCTAGCTGAATCCAGTTTGCTGAGTTGATGGTTGGTCTGGAACACATAAAACAGATAGCCAGGGTTTTGGGTTTCGGAGATGGACCCATTCTGGAAGGAACGGCAAAACCTGGATGAGTGAGTGGGTCGCAGAACAAGGCAGGTGCTGTGGTACGTCAAACCTTCAGGCCGACCGGAAGCCAGCCTGTAATAAAGCTGGGAAGGCTGACCCCAATCCCCATCCTGGAAGCAGACCGGAGCACCGGGAGTGCTGGGGTGGGAGTCACAGGTGCTGTGATTGGTATCAGGGGGGGCTGGGGGTGGTTTGTGGAATTGGGGCGATGATGGTGTGTGTAAATGAGGGTTATGGCGGTTTGTTTGGGGGGGGGAGTTAGGACCAGCTGGTGGTTTTTGTTCCTGCTTGCATCTCTGTACCCCATTTCTTCCTGGAATCCCTATTGCAGTCTTAAATCAGAGTCCTTGCCATGGAAATGCAAGGCTGGATAACGACTTAGGGGTAAGAGAAAAGCATGAACCCCCCCCCCCCACCCCCCCCAATCCCCACCCTCCGGCCCACCATGCTCCTGTTCCCCTCCGTTTTGCCCCTTCCCTCCTCCCCTCAGTCCCCCACAGTCCCGGAATAAAAAATTATGTATTTACAGGTGTCTCACGATGCGGATCCTGTCCCCGCTCAACTGGAAATCGCATTCGTCCCTCCCCTCCGTCTCTCCCTCCATACTCTCCCCTCTGCCGACTTTTGCTTTGCTGTCAACACTGGAGTTGAGAGGAGGGAGGTGATCATCCCTAAGTGTTGCTTTAACGAGCAACTTGTTGACAATAAAGGCAGTGTTTTGAATCCTGTCATCACCTAAACTCCTCACCCCCTCATCCCTTCAAACCCCCACCCATCTAGACCAGACTATCGTCTCTCTGTGGGACAGCCCCCTTAATGACCTGATCCTCTTCTAACCCTAACTCCCAGAGAGGGGCTTCAGACGAGCCACATTGACACCCTCCTCATCTCTTCTAACTGACTGATTCAAATGTCTGCCATATTCAGCTTTCAACTTGATCTGGCCCTACAAACCAACCAAACAACGGCATGAAAATATCCATCAATAACTGCCTAGTGGGACCACATTCAAGGAGAGAGGGTGGTATGGAGAGGGAGAGAAAGGAGACAGACAGACAGAGATAGATAGAAATAGCGAGGCAGAGAAAGGGAAAGAGGGAGCGAGAGACAGAGGAGCCGGTGGAGGACAGCAGTTGGTCTGTTTGCTTGCAGGATGTCACTCTTCTCCAGATGTTCTGAAGCGCAGAGAGGAAAGAGAGTGTGGGGGGAGGGGTGTTTGTGGGTCGTTGCCAGGATAGAATCATCATAGAATGTATTTTATAACTTTCACATTCAATGCACTACGTGGCCAGGTACTGAGGGTCAATAGTAGGAGTGCCCAGCCCCGGTGCCCTGGTCTGTGGCAAGCAAACATATTCCAAATAGTCAGAGCCCAGCAACACAACAACAAAACAAAGCTTCTCTGTCCAGATGCTCCTCTTGATTAATTCACTGATGGGTTTGTTTTTATATGCCTACATATGATAGATGTCATTGTGTTGCATATCGAATCTGTCTGCAGTACTGTACAATTGATGCGTCACAGCAGACTCCACTCCCACTTACTTTCATACACTTCATTATAGCCTCTTAATTTATTGCTATTATTTGTGGACGTTTCTGATAGTACTTCTTTGTTTCTCGTCTTGCGCGTGTGAGGTGATACAGGTTAAACCACAGGGTTGAGGTTTGCAGTCACATTAGGAGAGTACGGTTCTTGAACATGTACATCCGTTGAGTCGGGGGGAGCTGTGACTATATTTCGATGTGGCTACTGTATTACACAGAATACTCTTCCTCCCTGGCAAGAGATTGAAGGAAGGATGGAAGGGAGAATTGTGGCGAGGAAAGGAGAAAAGGGGGAGCAAGGTAGAGACGGGGGGAGAGAGGGAGTCGGTAGTCAAAATTTAAAGTATGCCCTTAAACATATCCAATATTTTACTATGCGATGGCAATATGATCCCCTTGGTTCTTTACTGGGAGGAAAACTGTAACATTTTGATAGTCAGAATATGGGTAAACGAGACAAGGATAAGCTGAATAAAACGACTGCTTGAGTAAAAAATGTGAGTTCATCGAATGTGATGAATGGTCACCAGGGGTGACATAACCAAACAAGAAACACTTCTTCCCTTAAGGTGGCTTTGTGTTTTGCCAGAGTAGGGATATTTTTTGATCTCCTTTTTTTCAGGCAAATCTCCCTCATTGCATTAGCACATGTGTCTAAGCCTGAGAACAGGGCTGATAACAGACGCATGAATAACTGCAGGCGATCTCTGAGCAGTACATGGTGCTCTTGAGGAACATTAACATGGGCTTCAGCCCATCCAGAGTTAAAAAGGAAGAGAAGGAAGAAAAACGGAGGGAAGGGAGAGGGGAGGGGGAAAGGCCTGGCATAGAGATTAGATTAGTACTTTAAAACATCTGTGAATTCGTCCGGCCCAAGCTACCGCTTCCCGACAGATCTGGGCCTGATCTTGCATTCTCTTCCTCCATACCCCTCCCTCCATCCTCCCCCCTCCAACGCCCCCATCCCCCTCTGTTGTGGTTTGTCTGTTCTGTTCTTCTCTGTGCGAGTGTGTTTGTTTCTTTTCACGACTCTCCCCCTCCTTCCCTCATTCATCTCAAAGCTGCAAGTGTTAAATTGGTACAGCTTATATAAAACAAATGTGTACAGAGCATAGAGCACACAACCCAAGGGTTGGATGGTTTTAGTGCCTCTTGTCACCATATAAGCCAGCGTTTCCCAACCTAGGGGTCGCGGGAGAAACTGGGGGAAAAATGGGTGCTTGGTTCATAGAACCAGGGTTACATGAGCCACTAAATGCGGTTGTAATAAGTGTTTTTTTCCCTAGAAATTTGGCTCTCACTTTTGAATGGTTTATGCTACAAAATATTATGACCGCATTCCTGAAAGATAAGACTCTCAGGAACACATATGTGTCGTCCGTTTCCCTTAGAAACCTTAGAACAGAGTGTAAAGAACCAGCCAGTAACACAGACTGGTGAAAAAAGAACGTGATGTTCTTTTCTACACAGAAGATCGTACACAATTATTGCCTGATGATCTTCCATGATGTTTTCCTGAATTTCCTTTCTAATGCATTTCAAACCATACTTCCTCAGATTTAAATATTATTACAAATTTTTTTGTTTTTTTTAATTGGCAGACTGTCATAGCTCCGATTAAAAAAGTTAATATCGGTCGTTGTTGACATAATTCTTTTTTATATGATGGGGTCGAGATTTTTTTTATATCATAAATAGGTCACGGGACAGAAAAGTTTGGGAACCCCTGATATAAGACTTTGTGTGACACTACACAGGCTATACTCATGGCATAGCCCAATAATGTCCAATTAATTACTTCAAGTGTAGTCCTAATAATCCGTTTAATAAAAAAAAAAATCACTAACCACCACCCCATGAAGGGGACCGGACTTATTGAGTGCCTCATTATACCATACAGTTCATAAGGCTCGCCTCATGGAGTGTTACAACATCAACACTCCCACCTGCCTCTGGGGCAGTGATGAAAGTCCAGAGACCTAAGGCATGATCATGTTTGTTATGCTAAACATCCTCTCCCGCACCATCTATCCTGGTGAGAAAGAGTGTGAAGGATAACATTCCCTCCCAACCCAGGGAAGGCGTGGGCCTGGTTTGGAGCAACCTACGCCATTCCCTTCCCTTTAATTACAACCTCGCTTCCAGCACCACTGAGCTGCAACTCCAAAGGTAGGAAGGGTTGGTACGGCGTGAAGACAAAGCGATAGGGAGGCTGATATATACCCTCTCATCTCCGGTGGTGGGCCGACCAGAGCTTAATTACTCTGGCTGAGGCAGAGGCGCTGAGCTGAGATACTGCTGGGAGAAGAGTAGCTAACAGGTGCTAACAGCTAATGTAATACACTGTTAATGGAGCCGCGAGCTAACTGACGCATGCTAGCAAAACTCCTCCTTGGATGCCCAGACCCGATCTCCACGCCAAACTAGTTATTGTAAATACAGCATACCATATCTGCACTGGCAGTAGACTCAGTCTGCTGGCTACTGCTGTATTTGGAAATGCAGCACTCTCTCTCTTCCTCTCTCCCTCCTCCACGGACTGAAGACTCAATAACAAGGAGATGGATGACTGACATGTCAAGCATTGTTTCACCCCAAGATCTGGTGATGCCTGTGGATGCAGATCGACTGATCTAATGGTCCCGTGTGGCAGTTGGTAGAGCATGGCACTTGCACTGCCAAGGTTGTGGGTTTGATTCCCACAGGGGACCAGTTCAAATGAAAATGTATGCACTCACTACTGTGAGTCGCTCTGGATAAGAGTGTCTGCTAAATGGCTAAAATGTAAATGTGGTGACAGAAAATTCAAATGTCATATGGTACCGCCATGTGTCAAATACAAATCTCTTTCCAACCACATTTTACTATTGGAGATATGTATGGGAAGGATCCTCTGTCAACACATCAACCACATGGTCTCTGCTTTCAGGAACTAGGCGTCAACCACGTTCAGGTGTATAGCCGACTAGCCCCCATGTTCTCACGTGGGTGATTCAGACTCAGAGCTCAACTGGGAAGGAAGAGAAAGAGAGGAAGCCCCATTACTTCAGCTTGCGCTTCATCCAAAACGCTCATTGGCTTTGGACAAAGCCTCCTTTAACAATGAGAGCTATAACAGCACGCCATGACCTGATTGTCCTTATTTCACAGTCACCTGGCACAGAGCTCAATGAAAACATTATTACACAGTTTCCGTTTAATATGTGACTGTATTGTGTTTCATTGCATAGGGAAAACGGCCCAGATTGTGGTTGATTATGGCAAGAGAACACCAAAACATCCACCCTCAATAACTTTTTCCCTCCGCTCTCCATACCAAGGAGGAAGTGACATTGTCAACATGGCGATGACTGGTTCATATACAACACATTTCCTGGCTGCTACTAGGGCCAGACACAATCCAAAATGTCAGCCTGACTCTGGACCAACACCAGACCAGCACTCAAAAACGTAAGGTCCTGCAAAACGGCGATTGAGCAATCAACACCCGTTTTCATCCATCAATCCCTCCCTCCTTCCTGTTTTGGCCTGAGCAACAGCACAATAAGATAAATCACAATTCTGTTTGTCACCAGAATGAGAAAAACAAGCCTAGACCAGATGTTCCCAAACTGGGGTACGCAAAACGCTGTCGGGGGTACGCCAAATGAAAATGTGATACACATTTTTTAAAAATATATAAAAAATTGTCTTTGTTTAAATTTTCAAACAGTCCATTTATATTTTCCAAAGGGGCTATACATTTGGGTGAGGTTTTTTTCTTGCCTGAGTAGCCTCATTTCACTGCCAAAAATAAAATTAAACCATCTAGTGTTCAGCAAAATAACAACACAATGTCAAATACAGGTAGCCTAGTCAAATAATTAACATCCAATCACATTAACCGTTACTCTCTCACGGGAATTCCACTAACGGTCCGTATGTAGCCAAACGTAGCTGCTGCTCATTGCGTTTGCTCGAAAATTGATAAATGGTTAAAAAAAGTAAGGCCCGCGTCCAAAGAGACATATCAGCTCTACTGGTAGTACTGCTACTACCACCAGCGGCAGGTAGCCTAGTGGTTGCGCTGAAGACGTGGATGTCGATTAAGGCAGCCCCCCGCACCTCTCTGATTCAGAGGGGTTGGGTTAAATGCGGAAGGCACATTTCAGTTGAAGGCATTTGGTTGTACAACTGACTAATAATGGTGACTTTGACAGTACTACTCCTGCACCTGTCAACGACACAAGTTGTTCTGCTTCCACGAGCACATCCAATGCAAGCATCAGTAATTCTACATTTGTTGTTAGACCAGCTAGCATGGACACTGACAGTTGTGAACCTGATGCATCATTGTATGATTTTTTGTGTGCAAATGAACTCAAGATGTGGACAATGTCAAATGTGATATAGCGAAGCAATTGTGATATGGGTGCGCAATTACACAGGTACTTTCCCGAAACGGATGACACAAACAACGACGAGACGGCCTACAGGGAGGAGGTGAGGGCCCTCGGAGTGTGGTGTCAGTTATTCACAATTTTCGATGAACAACTAAGGATTTATATGTAATATGGTTCAATAAAGATAAAAATAATTGATTATTATAATATTATTATTTGTGCCCTGGTCCTATAAGAGCTATTTGTCACTTCCCATGAGCCGGGTTGTGACAAAAACTCACACTCATTCATATGTTTAATAAATGTATTGTATAGTGTGTGTGTGGCTGGCTTACAATGATGGCAAAAAACAACATTTGAAAGTGCGCTGACCCTGGTGCTAGAGGTGGTACACAGCTGGAGGTTTAATGTTTGAAGGGGTACGGAACTATAACAAGTTTGGGAACCACTTCTAGACTGTGCATCTGCCTTCCCAGACCTCCAAGCTCTCTCCACACACACACACACACACACACACACACACACACACACACAAACACAGGCATGAGAAGGTGCTGTCATCAGAGGGACATTTTTATAATCATTGACAGGCAGGGAGTGACCGACCTGAGCCCCGGTATGGGAGGGGAGATGAGAGGAGAGGAGGTAAAGGGAGAAGGGAAGAGGAGGAAGCATACAGGTAAATGATAGGCGATGTGAAAGTACCGGTACCTCTCTTTTCTCTATGTGATGGCAGACAGGGAGGTTGAGTGAAAACATTCAACCACAGAACCAAATCAGTTCCACAGACGTCCATGTCCCCCATTTCCCTCCTCTCTCCCTTCGTCTGCCCATCGTCTGTTCTGGACCACCTCTGAGAGTCTGGGCTCTTCATCAACAGAGATTTGTGGTCGCCTTAATGTCCGGTTTTCTTGTCTGTTTGTGGCTTTGTGGCGTCAGTGTGTAAATCTATTACAAATCTGAGACTACAGAAAATGTACCTAACTAATTATAAATCTAAAAATCTAAAACTCATATTGTTTATGCAGTATTTTTGTAGCAATGCAGAAGTAGCGTTGATGGATAAAAACATATGGAACGTTCGTGATTGGCAGCACAAGGGTGGTACGTGGTTGGTTCAAATCTTATTTGACCCTTTTTATTTGATTCCTGTCTGAGGAATCATACCTTACAAATTCTCAGAAATATCCAGCTGTGAAATAGACTAATATGTTTAGCATGTTAGAGGTGAGCCATAGAAGATGTCCTGGGGACGAGGGGATAGTGTCTGTAAGAAGGAAGAGGTTAGCACAACAACTATTCCATGACAGAATCCCAAGGCCACTAATGCTAAATTAACAGTGACCTGTATGGATGGGGACTCTCACTTTCTCACTTCCCTGTCCCTATTCTCACTTCCTGACCCTATTCTCTAGCTGGGAAAAGGATAGGAAGAAAATGGGATTGGGACTGGAACCGGATGAGAAGGGACACAGTGCCAGGTCTGCTTCTCATGGAAGTGAGAACGCTGGGAACAGGAAACCCTTCAGAGCACATCACAGTCAGACGGAAATGAATATTTAAATGGAGTGTGTGTGTGTGTGTGTGTGTGTGTGTGTGTGTGTGTGTGTGTGTGTGTGTGTGTGTGTGTGTGTGTGTGTGTGTGTGTGTGTGTGTGTGTGTGTGT